>JAJLWN010000033.1:0-18616 GCA_030570795.1 Wickerhamomyces silvicola | reverse complement strand
AGACCAAAAGAGGCTGGTTAACAAAAATCAATTCTAAGGCATTTAAAGAAATCTTGGGTTATAGATTTTGTTTTTTTTTGTTAATATTCTATCAACCCTTTATGATACACTAAGTTAACAATGCTAAAATTACTTAAGAACTAATAATCAATTCTGTCTTATTTACACCATGTCGTTGATGGAATTGAAAGTTTTTATAGTTATATAATAGCCAGATATACTAAAGACCGACCGTACGTAGATGTTCATGGTTCCTAAAACTCCACGTAAAATTTAGATAAATAGTACAAACTACAATATTAAAATTCAAGAGAATAACTTATAATTTTATCGTTTTTTCTAAGTCAATTAGAAAAACATTGGCGACTTATTGACAGTTTGTCAGATGTCACAAATTAATTATTTGACAATATTCTGCTTGTAAATATATAATAAAAAACCAGGTAAATGGAAACTCTCGAAAAAATGATTGAAAATAGGAAAATAAACTATCATCCGGCTCTTGATAGGTGGAAAGATTGGATCACAATTAGGCATCTTGAGGATATACAAGACCACCTTGTTTTCTTATTTCATCAAGAGTCTCTAGAACCAAAGTAGTTTCGTCCCATGGAATCAATTCATTCTCAGTTTTTCCAGCAGCAATATTAAGAGCAAGAGCATCAGCTTCATAATAAAATCCACTACCAGGAGATGTAAACTTTTTCACAAAAGGTTTCTTTGATGGATCTTTATACTCAAACCTATACTCAGTTGGCCATGATGCAGCACCAATAAGTACCAAAGTACCTAATTCACCATCCAATCTTAAGAACTCAGCTGGAGTACGATTGTAAAGGGATGATGAAATGATAGCTTGTTTCTGAGAACCTTTATATTGAATGATAGCAGTTGAAATATAATCAATATCATGATGAAGAGTTTGGAAAGCTTTGACTTCAAATGGAGTATGCTCTTTACCTAATTTTTCATCTAAAAAGATTCTTACATAAGTCAATGCATAAATTCCAACATCCAATAATGCACCAGCACCAAGGGCATTTTGTTTCAATCTAGAATCATCAGGTCTATCATTAATTTTGAAGTCAGCTGAGTAATCGACAAATAATCTGTAGATTTCACCTAATTCTTTATCCTTGAATAATTTTTGTTGAAGTTCCAAGATTAATGGTCTGAAACGTAACCAAACTGCCTCCATTAAAAATACTTTATGCTTTTTAGCAGCTTCGACTAGTTCTTTGAACTCTTTGGCATTAATAGTTGCTGGTTTTTCGACTAGAACATGTTTACCATTTGAAATAGCTTTCAAAGTTTGTTCTTTATGGAAAACATGAGGTAATCCAATGTAGATGATGTCAACATCTTTATGTTCATAAACTTCTTCATATGAACCAACGAAAGCTGATCCATCAACTTTTAATTTTTTTTTAAAATCTTCTGCCTTCTCAGTAGAACTTGCACCAATGGCAACAATTTTATGGTTAGCTTTAGCATCATCTCTGTCAATTAATAAATCACCAACGAATCTAGTACTGATTCCTCCAGTACCAATGATACCCCATTTCAATGTTGGAAATTGTGTCATGTTTTGTATATATTAAATTTTATAGAGATATATCGCCAAGATAAATAATAAATAAAAGTGGGAACATGCTCTGTTTTCTATTACAACCTATATAATAATAAATACATACATAACTATAAATAATAACGAAAGATCGGCGTAATTTCCATACGGAAAAGGGTTCACCGATGAAAGTCTAACATGTAAGACTCGAAGACTCAAAAAAAAAGCCTTAACTTTTTAATAAACATTTCCCAGATTTGATTTTTCCCCAACGCATTGCAGGATCAATTTTGGTCAGCCCACATAATGGGCAATAAGTCTTTAAGTCTTACGATCAATTTTTTTTAATACAAACAAGTTAAAAAATGTATTAGAGATAAGGGCAGAGAAGAGTCAATTAATAGAATGACAATTGTATAATTATACACGTTTTCTTTTCATCTTTCCACCGGGTTAATTCATAAATTGGCGGTGATGTGACCCCAAACCGCGGAGATTGTTGAGTTGAGGCTTTGTGGTTTTTTGAGGTATATTTTTTTGGAAGTTTTACAATTTTTGATTTGTCTTTTTGACCAATTAGACTATCGTGACTGCAATGACTAGGAAAAACAGGCTATTTTGGAACGGCGGGGCAAAAGCAGCTGCATAGATTCAAACTTTCATGGAGGGTGCATGAAGTTGAGTACATTATTATTCGGTACGCTAATACCCGGTAACTACTTTAAGTCTAACTAACCTCCTGAGCATGTGAAGATTATTCATTTGTAACAAACATTAATAATAAACCTATTCTAGATTGTGGACCATCAGGTTATTTTTTTGGAGTGAACTTTGGAGGTACTATTGGATCCGCTCTTGTATTCAATGAAAGGAGATTTTTGAGAATTATGGATTGCTCGATACATATCAGAAATTATAATCAGAAATTATAATCGATTTTATTGAATCAATCAGATATATAAGAGTGCTGGGTTTAATTCAAAACCATTTTATGGTAGCGCAGCAGAAGGTCGTTCTAAAAGCTTAATTGGTGCAGATGATTTGAGATATATGCATAAGTTTGGGGTAGTGCTAATAAAACATTGAATGTGAACTTTTGGAAACAAGTTCTGAAAAAGTAGGTTATTCAATCAGTTAATTACAAAAGTCAATGTAGACTCAACACTTGAGATAAATGATTCTTTAGTTGAGAAGATAAGTCTTTAATACCAATCACTGGCACACACATAAGGTAATTTTTAGTAATTATCGAACATAAAGTAGATATTATTGTTATACCTTAGCAAAAATAAACAGATTCATTCAATATATTATACTATAGCATACCCTAGAAAAAGTCGATAGTTTACAGGCTAGTTTTATTTTTGATTTATAGTGAAAATGAATACGGTTTATTTAACTTAAACTAAAAATTTCGGTCTTAATAATCATAGATGATTAAGTTGAAGGATCTAACCAAGAGATTGTTTTACCAACTGAAAATTGTTGAGTGATAGCGTTTTTGTCTGCACTTGATTGCGAAATAGTTACTTGATAGGTACCCTCTGTAGAGTTCCATTTGGATAACTCCTCATCAAAGAAAGCTGTTGATTCCTTGAGAGAAAGATCAAACTCAACCTTAGTAGACTGATTATGCTTCAAAAACTTCTTAGCAAAATCTCTTAGCTCTTTCACCGGTCTACGGATTTTAGAGTTGACAGCACCAATATACAGTTGTAAAACAACAGCACCATCACGTGGTCCAACATTTTTAACAGTGACACTAACTGACAATTTATCTCCATTAGTCTTAACTTGTAAATCTGAAAATTCAAATTGAGTATAAGATAAACCATGACCAAATGGAAACAAAACATTTCTTTTAGCCTTCTCATAAAATCTATAACCAACAAAAATATCTTCACCATATAAAACTTTTCCATTTTCAGTTGAATTGTTAATATAGGAAGGAGTATCTTCAAATCTGACCGGGAAGGTTATTGGAAGTTTACCAGATGGATTAACATCCCCATATAAAACATCAGCTAAACCACTTCCGGTTTCATTACCACCATATGAACTGTATAAGATAGCACTGGCTTTTTCAGACCATGGAAGTTCAACAGGTGTTCCCGCTTGAACAACAACAACAGTACGTGGATTGGCATCAAGAACAGCATCAATAAGTTTATTACTCAATCCCGGAATTGATATATCATCTCTATCAGAACCTTCTGATTCATAATCTTGATTTAAACCAGTAAATATGACAACTTGGTCAAATTCCTTTGCTCTTTTGACAGCATTCTCTATAGCCTTTTCAGCATCAACTAAAAGAACACCACCAAATCTTAAACCACCTCCTCCATAGAAGGCACGATTACGAGGTAACTTACTAGTAGCTCCAGATCCAAATTCTAATCTTAATGTATACTTTTGACCTTTCTTGACTTCAACGTTTCCAAATATTTCTGGTGTACCCCAGCCATAAAATGATTCACCTAGTTGTTGATTAGTAGTATTATCAATAACCAGTTTGTCATCAATATATAAGTCTGCAGTACCGAAAACAGCAATACCAAAGGAATAAACACCGCTATGTTCAGGGATGAATGTAGATGTTAATCTAACGTAATATTCTAAAGATTTCAGTTCAGGATGATCATAATCATTTAATCTAAAGTAATTAACATCGTCAAGTTTAATAGTATCAAAGGCTTTTCTATCCTTAACAGAGACTGGTTCGTTATAGATTTCAACGAGTGTACCTTTAGAACCATCATCAACATATAGCTCATCCTTCAAAGTTGGTGCATATTTGTGGTTATAAGCACCAAGCTCATATTCAACGTTTTCTGCACCAAGCTTTTCTTTGATTGCATCAAATGGAGTAACTGTGTAATAAGGAGTTGACAAAGCAGAACCACCACCTGAATATGCTGCAATTCTAGCATTAGGTCCAATAACTAATGTTTTTTCTTTTGCAAATGGCAAAACATTATTTGAGTTCTTCAATAAAACTGCGGCTTCACCTGCTGCTCTTCTCAAGAGCTCACGATCTTCAGGTTTATTTCTTTGACGTTCAGGCTCATTTTCTTGAACTCCTGACTGCAAAACTGTGTTGATAAAATCTAAAATATTTCTGACTCTTTCATCTAAAGTACTGTGTGTGATTTTTTTTGCAAGTATACCGTGAACAATTTTATCACCTCTAAATCTAGAAGGACCTGGCATTTCAAGGTCTAATCCAGCATTGATTGCTTCATCAGTTGAATAAGTTCCCTGCCAGTCTGACATAAGAAGACCCTTCCATTTCCATTCTCCTCTCAATATATCCTTAATAAATAATGGATTCTCACTAACATGGATACCATTAACACGGTTATATGAAGTCATAACACTTCTTGGTTTAGATTTCTTAACTGCAATCTCAAAAGGTTTTAAGTAAATCTCTCTCAATGCTCTTTGAGAAACAACAGAATTGGATGAGAATCTTTCATTCTCTTGATCATTTCCGACAAAATGCTTAATAGTAGCACCTAAACCGTCTTCTTGGAACCCATTAATATAATAAGCAGCTAATTCACCAGATAAAAATGGATCTTCAGCAAATGATTCAAAACCACGACCACCGTTAGGTATTCTTTGAATGTTAACAGTAGGTCCCAAAAGAACGTGAACACCTTTTGCTCTAGCTTCTAGATCCAAAAGTTTTCCAACGTCAAACAATAATTCTTTATTCCAGGAAGCACCAAGAGCAGTTCCGACTGGGAAAGTTGCAGTAGGGGTACTATTGAAATGGAATTGACCTCTTATACCATTAGGGCCATCTGACGTTCTGATAGCAGGAATTCCTAAACGCTTAATAGGAACAGTGTGCCAGTAATCAGCACCTTAAGAAAGTTAATACTCTGTTAACCTATATATAAAAAAAAAATACTTACCAGCCAATAATGATATTTTCTCATCTGTTGTCAGTTCACTTATAAGTGATTCAACATCCAACTTAGTTGCCATTGTATAATTTATTTAATGAACAAAAATTAAACAAGACGTTTATTATATTTATACTTAACAAGAAAGGGTGAAAACTCACATGATTATATATAGTAAAACGGATTTCAAAATTTTTAGAATGTTAGAAAGTGTTGTGCATATCCACATTCGTTATATCCTGAGTCCGTGGCTCTCTAGGGATTTACTAGACTTTAAGGGTCTAATTTTTCTCAAATGCAATTTTTTGGAACTTTATCCTTGAACGTAGACTTTGCCCACAAAACTGCTGCTACTACAGTTGATTAAGGCAAAGAGAATTCCTCTTTCATCGTAATTCATTTAACGTTTTTCATTATTTTATCCTGTTCTAACTTTAAAGTTTGTGTGGTGCTTTTGATGACCAGACTAAGGGACTCATAAGGTCTGATTTCGGACCTGATTTCGTAAGTCTATCAATTGTCATTGATCTTGCATCTCAATAGGCTATATTTGCTTGAAAAGAGACACGTTACTTTGAAATCTGCGGGGCAGAAGAGGCTGCAGGGGGTTTTCTAGGATCGACGAGTACTTTATTAATCGGTATATCACTACCGGTAACGCGACCTAAGTATTAAAACTAGAAAATTATGAATTTTCGATATATCTTCTTTAGCTGTTATTAGTAATGATACTAGCTCATCAGGTTACTTTTTTTTTGCTTTTTGAACTAAGCTTGAAGTAAAATTACATCAACTTCGTATAGTTTGAATATAACTCATATTCATCCAACTCTTGCTGCATATGAGAGACTAAATGTAAATAATAAATTTTTTAAAAAGCTTTTATATAGGGTTGGTATCTTAGAAGTATTCTAGACCGGTTAATGATCTTACAGTCTTATATGATATAGAACCTAAATGCGGTTGAAAAGTTTATAATTGATGAGTGGACTCAACAGCTGATACACTTTTATGTCTTAGTTTGGGGGGAGGGGGGTGTATGTGCACCCCAATGGGGAAATTCCAGTTTTTTGCGGAGTTTTTAAACGGGTATGCATTGCGTATTTTCGGAAGAAGCTTATTTTTGTGAATACTTTGAAGTTGAAAAGTTATTTACATGAAAGCAATACCAGTATATGAAACTCATGTATCTGATTATGACTCTATCAAAGAATCTTTTCTCCTCAAAACTGGGCATCCATTGGGACAGTGAATGATTACTGCCATGGATAAAGGTCAAAATTCAAAAATAAAATTGTTGAGTTCGGAATTAATTAATCAAGAGAAAAAGTATTGATTTTAAGGCTTTGCATATGGAGGGTAATGAAGGATCGTGTAATATCTTGTTGAATTGATCTAGATCAATTTTTGTGGGATATATTAACGGAAGTTAGCTAATAGTAAACTTTTTAAATCAAACAATTAAGAAAGTCAACACTGTTTAGTATTCTTCTGTTATTAATTGAACTCAACTGGGAAGCTTAACAAATTCTATTTGACTACTTGATCATACTTTCACGCGATTTTTTTTAGTAATAGGACTTATCGTGGGTACAATCTTCAGAAATTTGAGCGCGAAATCTACGAGAGGGTCTTTGAATAATTAAATATTGAGAACGCCAACTTGAATCTTAATACAATGATGCTCATCCATTAAGAAATTATTACTTTTTTTAAAACTTCTGTATTCAAATAGATTATTCAAGCTAAGCATTGATTTTGTTATTATAGTTTTATAGTCATGTATGCACGCACAACATTGATGGTGCATTTTTGCTTGGGTTTTGTAATTTGTGCCTTTAGAATGTTGATGTTATAGTTTCAATAAGTCAATTTAACGAAGCTGAAGTGAATTTGAATGCTTGCTCATATAAATGTTGCAATTGTTCGTAAAAGCTACTTTATGGACGCTGTCAATTTTACAAAAGTTGTCAACTATCGGCTACAAAGACTATACTTATGATCTAGTCTAGATTTCAAATAGATTTAAACATATATATACATTTGAGTTTGGTGCTTACAACGGCTAGACTTATCAAGCGGTATACGAATGAAAATTATCAGTTTTATGATTGAATTAAGGAAACTTAAAACAAAAGAGCTTTCAAATTTTTTGGCCATTTTAGTGTGCTCAAGATCTGCTAATCATGGGTTCGTTATGGGAGACATACAGCGATAAGTTCATCCTCAGAGTTAAATTCCGGATATCCTCTGTTGTTCATTCTGTTTTATTTGATATCCAGAAAGAAAAGAGTTTAAATACGTAGTATAATGTTTCTTAGACTTAAGATAGGACAGCTAACTACCAATTACTGAAATAAATTCATATTTCACTATGTTTTAATCTACACCAGTAATAGTAGTTTCTGGTACAATACGAGCCAACTCAGTCGTGTGAGTAAAGTGGTCTATAATGCATCTCAAGCATTCTTTGAATTTAAAAGGTTTTGAATGATAATATGGGGACAATGAAATCGTAATACCTGTTAATATTGGGAAAGTCATTGGTTGTCAAATCGCGTTTGGGCCAAATATGATAAATCAAATAGGGTACACTATTGTGCAACTGAGGCTCAGCTCTGTGAGCGAAACAGCCTTATCTATTAATATTTTCGCTATCACTAGAGCAAGGTGGTCTAGCATTTTATCTGAAGTATATTAAAAAAGAAATCCCATTTCTGATTGCGAGTTCTGAAAAGCGAAATAGAAAGATCTACCAATCAGCTGAAGAAATACTGGATGAGAAGAAAGGTTAGTTAGTTGGTAGTAAGTTAATTATGGCTTCCATTCAGTTTATCCATTCATAATATGGTATTTCTACTAGCTTTTGTCTAGTTGAATATAGTAGAATGTACCATAACAAGCAAAATGAGGAAAATTTGATTATAGAAAGGATATAGGCTCACAATATAAGGATCAGGGAATATCTAGAAATCTACTGAGAGGAAAATTAAAAAATGAAAGGAAGCACAGGAGAAATTTGTTTTCAAACTTGAAGGCACAGATGAGATAAACATTAATGCTTGAGCTAAACATTTAAACGCTTGAGTTAAACATTTAAACGCTTGAGTTAAACATATATTTGCTTTTTTCTTTCCTGTCTCAATTTACAAATTAATAAAAACATTTCGCAGGGCATAATTAAAGCAACAACACCAACATTAATATTCAAGGTAAACATACCAGTTAAATTCCTAAAATCAAGCACTTGAACAAAGTCTTCAATACTTTGCATAAAAATGGCGCCACCTGCAAGTAAATAGAAACTATTGATTACTTCAGTAAATGATATAGCTGGATTCAAATTTTTTTTTTGGGACAAGCATTAATAGGATGAAAGTTAATAATCTGAAAACAGACCCATATGATAATATATAGCCCCACTGCATATGAATCATATTGGAAGTAGATGAAGCTTGTTTGTGTTGTGACATCAAAAAACCAGTCCAAAATATTGTGAAAGCAGGGAATGGTAGCCTGGTGAGCGAGAGTTGATAGCAGCGTGATTATTATTGGTTTTGGATAAAACGTGATTTAATCTCTATTCTGATAGAATACGTTCAGTGATTAAACCACATAAGCTCGAACCTATATATATTAAAGCAATTGAAACAAGCTGTAAATCTTTGGCAATCGAATCACCATTGTAGAATTTAAATGTTCAAAAAAGACAGTTGTAATACCATAATGAGGTTGTATCAGCTTGATCTTTGAAAAGAACAGCATTGTTCCAAACTAAACCATATTTAAAGAGACAACCACAATAAAGGCTAAGGAGAAAAGCCCTAATGAGACAAAGACACCACCCTCAATAAAATGAGATAAATCTGAGAAGACGTCCTCGAGTCAATAAGCTGCCAACTGCAATACCTGTCGAAACATAAATGAAAAGATAAACAAACATTAATATTTGTAATGAATTAAATGAAATAGAGATTGAACTGTTAGATCTACTTGCAATAGACTGAACTTTGGAATTTTGAAGTAGTTTACTTAGATGAACATATCTAACAACTGAGGAGTGTAATTCCTCACTACTTTTAACGTTGGTTACCTTCTCAAATTCTTTTTGAATGGGTTCCCCAATCAGAATTAGGTAATTTATTCTGCTTACAATTTCTTCTGATGGGATGAGTCGTTGGTTTAAACCATCTTTAGAGTCTAACTATTTACCAGAAACCCGCTTTGAAGCACAATATAAGATAGCAACTGTGTATTATGTAAAGGAAGCAAATATAAGAATCCAAGACAATTTAGAATAAGTACTATTTGGATAAAGGTCAGGTATTGAACTACCAAACACCTTTAATGAAATTAAAGAGGAAAGTAAAACAATGTATAAAATGATGTTGTATACCATCAAAACAGAACTATACCATTTGGATTTAAGGCTATTTAGAACCATCGACATTGGATAGAAAAAGAAGAAGCAAGCAGCAAGCGACAAAATGTTATACCATAACCCAAATTGTTTTTGAAGATTCAGTGGTGAAATAGGTAGCGGTGTTATATTGTTTCCAAAAGAGCTTCTCAGCAGGTTTTAGATGATAGATCTCCAAGATTGAAATTCTATGTTCATAGTCTGAAATATGTGCATCTGGGACTACTTTAATAGTATTCGTTGAGTGTGTAGAAGATTTATTGACGCTATCTTCATCTGACACTCATACCCATGGCTAATGCAATCGACAAGAGAGATAGTAGCAGTAGTAGTCTTTTATTCAATTAATTATCGAAACAATCGGGTATTTGTTTGTGCTGTATGTACTAAGGAACAAAATAAGAAACAGAGCAGAAGGTAAAAAAACATCTATATTTATATATGGGAAGAAATATTTATCAACTTGTAAATTTGTTTCCACTGTAAAACAAATGGATACATTACTTAGTCATAAATTTTAGAGAAACTAAAGCGAGTTCGCGCGTTTTTTTAACCTCTCCATTTAATTGAACCACACATACAAATTAAAGTGGAACAGATTTTAGGGTTAGACAGTACAAGTAAGTCAATTCAATTGCTTTAAACTGAATTTAAAGTAAATTTCAAATACCAAATCAGATCATTCCCTTATTGTTTATCTTTAGATTGGTTTAATGTCTTACAGGGAACTTTTTGAAAATTACTCTCAGTCAATCATAAATTACATGCTTAGTATTTTTTGATAGGCTTTGATTTAGTCTAATCCTGATTTAATGAGCAATTATGCTCGGGAGTAATTACGAGTAAAAGTGAAAAAGGGTTTAATATCAATTTATTAATAGATCTTCACCGCGAAATTCCGTTTAAATTAAGCACTAAACTTTGATGCATCAAACTGTAAGGGATCAAACACCTTTGCCAAAATATCAGAGAAATATAACTCATTTTTTCTACCTAAGTTTTTACTGTTCAGACCCAAGTGTGACAGAGACTGTTATAGTCCCTACTGAGTGAATTGCAAAGGACTCAATTCCTTGAACGCGTGGACATACTTAAACCTATTACACTGCTGGTATTCATCAATATAGACTAAATTTTATAAATCTCTAGCCATTGATATTATTGAGCTACTTATAGTTGCTGTCATACCGCCCAGCTCTGGTACTACAATCTCCAGTTTTTCTAGTACTGATACTAACAATGTCGTCAAATTAAAACATGTACAATATTAGACATTATTGAAGTATTTGGTTCTCCAACTAGATGCTAAAAGTAGCAGAATTAAAGACATTCAAGAGATATATAGCACAAAATAGAGAGATTCCGAAAATGAAGCAGAATGACAATAATACAATAGATGAAAAAAACTTTGATTAAAGTCGTTCACTCAACTGGGGTACCTGTGGCTTTTTCTCCATAATAGTTTTAGTTGACATAAAGAGATAGGTTAACATAAGTGATTGTTGATGAATACCAAGCCTCTGTAACTGGAAATTAATAATGGCTTATAAAATTGCCTGTCAGAAAGATGATTAAGATGATTGCTGTTTTTGTTATATAATAGATATAATATCAAACGTGCACAAAAAAAAAAGTACTAACATTACGTCTCAGACATTCAATTAAATATGGGTGGTACTCAATGTGTGATATAAAACAAATTATTTATTAATAGTAAAGCTGCGATTCGTTCGTTAATGGAACTAACCTTAAACTTCACAGCACGAACTGAAGACAACTATATAAATAAATACAAATTAAAGGACAGCAAAAGTTGCCATAATTATCTAATTGGACGATAGGCTCTAATCATTATTGATTCAAATGCCTTTTAGGTAACCCAAAAGTTCTGTTCAATACAGCTTCGAACCATACCATGAAACTAATGCTTTCTAAACTAGAAAGGGGAAAGTTCCCTAACTTATCCAGGAAATTGAGATTAAATCCTAGTAAAACCCCATCTGGACCCATAAACTATTGCGTTTATTGGCGTTAAGGGGACCATCTTGAAAATTTGCTTAAAAACAGATTAATGCTTGAAAAAAGATAGTAGCGTTAATAAGAATAAATCAGAACAACCATGATCATGAACCTTTTCTAATTGCTTAACAAAGATTCTCCAAGTTACATTATTTTGTTTAATGTTGGTTTGGTGTGAAGGGCACTTTTAATCAAATACCTCAAATAGAAAAAAGCTCAAATTCTCTTAAAAGTATATTATAAGTTAGCATTCAATATTATGAAAGTAAAAGTCATTCAGTATAGAAGTATTTATTAAAGTATAAACAGTTTTCAAGCGATAAGCACTAGTGAATTCCTTTAAGGGTGAATAGTCTAAACCAGATATCTAACCTGTGCCAGTAAAAACTGTTACCTCTCTAACAAATATCTAGAAAGAGATTGGAATATACTGCTGAAATAGGCATACCTCAAAAAATTGTCACATTTCTTGCTCTCCCATAAAACTATGATATAGAATTCAACTGGAACGGCTTTATCAGATTCTTGTGAGCTTTTTAAAATTTCATATTAAACTCTGAGAAACGGCATCTAGGGCATATATTGGTGAAGTCTTCAGAAAAATAATTTTCTTAGAGGCTTCTCTTATGCCCTGTCTTTCGACGTGATAAAGCTTCTGACAATTCTTTTAACTGAGTTAAATATCTTTTAAAATCACATATAGAAGAAAAAAAATCGAATGATTGTATAGTTAAGGAAAGGTTATGTGTAAATTGAACAAAAATAACTTGATCATAAACTCTCTTTAAAACCTTTATGATAACAGTCAAGGAAGATTAACAGTTGTTAGGATTTTGGGGTTTCAAAAATAACAATGAAGGTAGTTTACAAAAGAACAAGGTTAATCGACCAACGTGAGAATAAATTTTCAAATCTCAGAGACTGATCACCATTTTTCAGCTCAACTTTAAGAATTTGTGCAACTCTAGCAATAGCAAAAGATTTTGGGGCTCACATATAAGAAGCTTCATAGAGCTTAACCCCAAGAATTACATTTTTTTTATTTGGATTTGGATTTGGACTTGGATTTGGATTTTCTCGCCGAATTATACTACTAGATTAATTAGTTTATTTTTAAAATAATCTATTAATTAACTAATAAATATATAAATAAATAAATATTCTTTTTACATTTTAATGTCTGAAACATTTCGATTGGTGGAACTGGATTCTTATAGGGCAGATCATTCTGTCTTAAAAGTTTTGCGGTTCATCTTTTTGAGTATGTGAAACCCCTTTTTATATGGTTATTCTATCTTATATTGTATGATGATATGGGCTTTTTTCATAGACTTTTGTGGTAAAAGTTTTGAGTGAAAATTCAACGCAAAACGTGCAACAATGCTGACATGGAATGTGATCGAGATCAGAAGTATAAAGAGGAATTATCAGTGACGATCTTGACTCTATTCTAGAACTCAGGCATATATTGGAATACTTTTTCGTGAAAAAATCTGACTGAAATCAACAATATTGATGAACACACACAAAGCTGAAGCTAAAAGAGGAATTAAAAAAAGGAACCATAATTTTATTTTCCTTATTTGGTAGCATCGCACTATCTTAGGAGTTTCTTATAGCTTCTTGCTGATTATGCCCAGCTTCGATATATATCTTGCACCCACCTTAAAATTTTTTGAAGTAAAATATCGAAAGATCTATTATGAGACTTCATACCATTATAAGATATTAAAAATTCTTGAGAGAAACCAACTCCTAGAATTAGAGCTCAATAAATAATTGACCAACGAAATAAATTATCATGGTGTCTATTTGAAAGGGGTCCACCAGAGTTCCTGAAAACTCACCAGTAAAAACGTTTTACCTGCAGTTATCGGTTCGGCTCTTTCCAAGACATAAAAGAAGATAAAATGGTTCACTATCAAGAAGGCCACACAAAGGCGTTGAATTGTACCAGATTGAATGATGGTGGTTTTGAGAATCAGATATATTTTAGTTTTCCTGCCAGCAGATGTCGTTCTATAATGTCGAACCTTAGAGTATTTGCCCAAGTTGTCTTAAGGCTGATTGTCTACTATCCAACTTTTGGAAAGTTGATGATGAACTTGATAGTTCGGCACATAAATCATCATCTCTTAATAACGCTGGTTAAGAGGAGGTCACCTGTGATACTGAGAAGACTCAATAATCAACTGTTGAAGATTTCACAGGTGATGTTGAAATAGAGAATAGTGATGAGACTGATCGGCCATAGTGGAAATTCTTTGTTGGTGCCTTCGAGGATTCCTTTTATACTGTTGTTCATTAAGTAATGGGGTGTTGGAATATACCTGGAGGACTAGGTAGATGTGGTATGCTATATCATTTTGGTCACATGGTTGGTACAATCTCTTCAAGACTCTTGCAATCAGCAATCTATAAAAATCTTGATGGTAATAATGGTATTGCTGGTTGAAGATGAGTGTTCATAATTGACGCAGTAATTACTTTGCCCATCGTTATTATTGGACTCTTTTGTGTTCCTGGTACTTCATATGCAGGCTGGCCCAAGCAAGCGTCATGGGTGATTTTGACCTAATTTACAGAAAGATGACTTAAATTCACCGATATATGTCGAGGAATAACCACTTGCCTTCTTCAATATAATAAAAAAATATACTTATGACTATACATGTGTTTATGTATAGCTGGTGTAATGATATACTAAGAAGAGACCCCCAAGAACGTGCCATTACATTTATCTTATTCTATTCGTATTCACAATCAACAAGTATTTGGGTTACAAGATTAATATGGTCTACTATTGATGCCCCAAGGTATAAAGTTGGTTATTCAACAACCGTAGGTTTTGCTGTCTATCTTTTGCTGTTTAGTTTTGTCGTGTTATACTCTTATAAGAGTGAGGAAAAGAAATATGTTGCTGATAATGGTATTATTCTTTATAACTCAAACATTGATACTGAGATTCCAACTGGGGCTCATTTAATATTTCACGACAAAAATATAACTTACTACACACCCTTCATCTTTGGTTGTTTATACAGTTATGATTATTTCCTCACAACTTTTACTCTTGTCACTCCAAATATAGTCACCAACTTAAGAATTAATTTGGGAATTTTTTTGCTTGCTAAGGGAATGAAGACTGTAGCACATTTATATCACCTGAGTTTTTTTGTTGGTTTTGCTAAAGCCTCAAACTGGCCTAGTATCATGTTTATCTTATTGAATATGTATGTCCCAGGCCAACCATTAACAAGAACTGCCGATTTTTGGTCAGTTGGTATTGCAGGCGGGCTGCTATTACAAGGACTTTTGGTAATCATTTATGTTGTGGCTTTGGTTAACCATTATTAATGATATAATGGTTATAGTTGATGCCTTAACTGGATTCCACTTCTTTCCAATTATTCCTAAAATTGGGAACCCACATCTATTTATTTTTAGGCTAGACTATATAGTTACTTCAAAAGCCTGTAATCTCCTTAACTTGATCAAATCACTAAAGTCTACAATAAATTTGAAGAAACAAGGGGTAATATAATTTCGATGAATTACTTTTCCGGGGCTCCCTTGTATCTAAAATTATTGGTAGAGATGTTCTAGTTGAAAAAACACTTATGAATTTTGTGGGACTTTTGCCCCCAATTAGTCATATTTGAGTGACGCTAGTCTTTGATTCTAAGAAATATTACATTAATTGATCTAATGTTACATTAGATAAGGTTTTCGCTGCATATGGATAAAGTGGTCTACAAAGAGACGAAATAGAAACTTAGAGAGGCTGTCTAATATTCATGAATCAAAAAAACTTCATTATATTGACGGTTTCCATGATGATGTTATAGTTATCCAGAGAAAAGTGACTTTATTCCAATCCTAACTGTATTTCTTTCTTGAATTTTAGTACACTTATAGCTATGAGTGGTAATTCACTTGGTAGCCAAGAAAACTATTACAAATAAGAGAAGTAGCTATGAGAATTTTGGTACTTATTCTTTTGCTTTGATTTACTTGGCTAGAGTGTCTTCAACCAGCAGGATCGAAAAATAGTACGAGCCTCAAAAACTATACAGCCAGTTTTTCTCAGACAGTCTGATGAGCAAAATGCAACGCTATATAGCTTATCAATAAATGAAAACTTGAGTCTTTTGAGGTTTTTTGTGACTAAACGGGTATTTTTGGCTAGAGTATAATATAGTCTTAATGCTTTCAAAAAGGAATTTTTTGTTCGATTTCAAAGCTATAATTTTATTATGAAGAGCTTATATCTATCTGACTATAGTTCTAAACTTTGAAAGCATCACAATTTTGTGCTATTAGGCAGTATCTAATAATATGTGTAGCCCCAAAAACTTCTGGAGGGTAACACTCAATTTAGGTAATGTTGATCGCAGATCAAAATGAATAAATCCCAAATCAGATGAGCCCCAAAATCAGACGAGCCCCAAAATCAGATGAGGTCCATTCAATAAGCTTGTAAAAGTTTAAGCTCAAAGTTGTATTTAATTCTTGAACTATTAGGATATGCACAGGAAAATGCAGTTGAGTGTCCCAGTAGTACTAGAGGCACAAACCTCGAAAATAAAATTTACGTTGTACAGGAACAACACAAAGAAATATGAAAACAGAGTCAGTCTTTTCGGTATTAAGGTTTGAGGCCACCCCAATTATATTTCAAAACATTACACTTCAACACATTGTGGTCAGTAGTCAATTAATTATATTTTGGCTAGCATTTTTTAGAATAAATATGGCGTAAGGGAGAACTGATTCTAATATCTATAAATTATCCAAAAGTGGTCCTTATGCTATACACTTATACTTTTAGTTATTGAAAGAAAAAACTATATTAGTAGTTTAGTAAACTTTAAGATATCGAAAAGAGGCTCCCCTTTGAGTCTAATATGATACATTAGTTTGATGCACAATAGAAAAGCTTGGTAGATTTACATTGACTTGTCTAAAACAGGCCTAGCATTGCATTAAATTATATAGTCTCTGAAAACTTAAATCAGCTAGATGTATTCACGCATTTAGGAGACTTCCTGAATTAAATATTTGATTACACCAGATGTGAAGATCGATCTTTATTGTGATGTCTAACATTTAAGTCAGTTTTGATAATCAGATAAATTACTGTCTGAGACACCATAAATACAGCAAATAGCCCCCAAAATTTTGAAATGGCTTAAAGGTGATACTTTTACTATAAAATAAGCACAAATTACCTCTGATTTTATGCTCAATTATATATTTCGCACAAAAAGAACTAAGCATCAAGAATCATATTGTAATGAGATTTACCACATTGATTTACTTTTTCATTTGGACTAATCTTGGTCAGACAAAGACTGTCAGTGATGTATTCAAATCAATCCGTATTACCCCAATCACAGGCAATGGTTCACCTTCTTGGCTTTACAATGTCACAGCTAAATGGGCAGTTGATGACACTAGTGTTCTATCGGTAAATGATCAGGCTGTTATAGATATGCCAAATATATTCGAGTTGAGAAATATCCATAATAATGATCCAGTTTTCAATTTACAGTTAGATGATGGAACAATAGTTGCAAACTGTGTTGCATTTTCAAGCGCTGGAATCACTTCTGATTCTAGCACCCTTACTTGTACCTTCAATGATGCTTTTGAAAGATATCAAAGTTTCAAAGGTTCCATTTCTTATGGAATAACTTTTGACAGTGGTTTTAGATATGAACTACTGTCATCCAATAACTATTGGAAGGCTGGGACTAATACTGTCATATTCAACGGAAATCTCCAGACAACCGTCGATTTTGTCGCAGATGATACTTACAAAACTACATATGTTGATGCATTCTGGAGTGTTCATAGTCGCTTTATGTTCATTTCCTACCTCGAACCACCACTTTGTTCTTCAAAAGGTGGGGTGAAAAGTGGTAAGATTGTTGCGACACACTATGGTAAAGTTTCTGGGTGGAATACATCTTTAACAGAATATGCAATTACGGCCGAATCTGCTTTCGACGATTTCGGGTTTCCAGAAAGCTACAGCACTATTTCCAATGTAGATACTAGTCTAAAAGGAACAGCATATACTATAACTCATGGTTCAGTTTCTGAAAATTACCGTTTCTGGTTCTCAGGTTATGCGACTGTTCCGAACACAGGAGATTTTGGAGTATATTTTAATTATACTGCGACTTGTAACGATGGAACCAAAGTGAAAAGTAATCACGAAATATTCAATATACCTCATAGTGGGGCAGGGGGAGCTGAAGGCTCAGGTGGTAAGTACATTCGATGTCCATTAACTTAGGCCTCACTAACATTATAAAGTTACCAAAATCACAAGTCAAACCACTATTACAACGCCATGGACAGGATCTTATACTACAAACTATTTTACAACTGGAACTGATTCTATTATTACTGATGTTATTGAAACACCATCTAAGACTGTAACTATTACAACTCCATGGACTGGCTCTTACACCACTAGCTATTTAACTACTGGTACTGATAGTACCATTACTGATGTCATTGAAACGCCATCTAGCTCAAGCTCTCCAAGTTCTAACCCAACAACTGTCACTATTACCACTCCATGGACTGGCTCTTACACCACTAGCTATTTAACAACTGGTACTGATAGTACCATTACTGATGTCATTGAAACGCCATCTAGCTCAAGCTCTCCAAGTTCTAACC
>JAJLWN010000032.1:0-20787 GCA_030570795.1 Wickerhamomyces silvicola | reverse complement strand
GTTTCTACGCTTTCGGTCGTGTTTTCGCTGGTACTGTTAAATCTGGTCAAAAAGTTAGAATTCAAGGTCCAAACTATATTCCAGGTAAAAAAGAAGATTTATTCGTCAAAGCTATCCAAAGAGTTGTTTTAATGATGGGTAGAACTGTTGAACCAATTGATGACTGTCCAGCTGGTAACATTGTTGGTTTAGTTGGTATTGATCAATTCTTATTGAAATCTGGTACTTTAACCACTAATGAAGCTGCTCACAACTTGAAAGTTATGAAATTCTCTGTTTCTCCAGTTGTTCAAGTTGCTGTTGAAGTTAAAAACGCTTCTGATTTACCAAAATTAGTTGAAGGTTTAAAACGTTTATCAAAATCTGATCCATGTGTCTTAACTTATATTGCTGAAACCGGTGAACATATTGTTGCTGGTACTGGTGAATTACATTTAGAAATCTGTTTACAAGATTTAGAAAACGACCATGCTGGTATTCCATTGAAGATTTCTCCACCAGTTGTTGCTTACAGAGAAACTGTTGATGCTGAATCAAGAATCACCGCTTTATCTAAATCTCCAAACAAACATAACCGTATCTACTTGAAAGCTGAACCATTAGATGAGGAAGTTTCTGTTGCTATTGAAACTGGTAAAGTTTCTCCAAAAGATGATTTCAAAGCTCGTGCTAGAATCTTAGCTGATGAATATGGTTGGGATGTTACTGATGCCAGAAAGATCTGGTGTTTCGGTCCAGAAGGTAACGGTCCAAATGTTGTTGTTGATCAAACCAAAGCTGTTCAATACTTGTCAGAAATTAAAGATTCTGTTGTCTCTGGTTTCGCTTGGGCTTCAGCTGCTGGTCCAATCTTGGAAGAAAACTTACGTTCTATTCGTGTCAACATTTTAGATGTTACTTTACATGCTGATTCTATTCATAGAGGTGCTGGTCAAATCTTACCAACTATGAGAAGGGCTACTTATGCTGCTATCTTATTAGCTGAACCAAGAATTCAAGAACCAGTCTTCTTAGTTGAAATTCAATGTCCTGAATCAGCTGTTGGTGGTATTTACTCAGTCTTAAACAAAAAGAGAGGTCAAGTTGTCTCTGAAGAACAAAGACCAGGTACACCATTATTCACCGTTAAAGCTTACTTGCCAGTTAATGAATCTTTTGGTTTCACTGGTGAATTACGTCAAGCTACTGGTGGTCAAGCTTTCCCACAGATGGTTTTCGACCATTGGGCTACTTTAAGCACTGATCCTCTTGACCCAACCTCAAAAGCTGGTGAAATTGTTACTGCAGCACGTAAACGTCACGGTCTTAAAGAAATTGTTCCAGGTTACGAAGAATACTATGATAAATTATAAGAAGATTCCTTTTAATTTATTGTTCTTTTCAACTAGCTGTTTATCTTTCTTTTTGTAACTTGTTTTAAGTATAATTACTAAAATAATTTTGAAACTCATTCCAAAATAAATAAAAAAAAAATACTTGTAAGCTATCGATCTATTTTATGTATTTATAGAATATTTTTATTTGTATTTTTATCGTTAAAAATCTTTTCCGCGCTTAGAACTGGAAGCTATTTATGATATTAATTGAATGAAAAAAAAAAAATATTAACTATATTAGAACATTCAACGATGTGCTTGAATCCATTTCTTGTCTTAAATAATCTAAAAGTACTTTTAAAATATATAAATTATGCCTTGAATTAACTCTAATCGATAATAGATAAGTTACCATTTGTAAACCATCTTCATTTAATAAAACTCTTAGGATCTTTAAAGTCATATATGAAACAAGGTATAATGAATTACTTGCAGTGACGATATAATTATCATCAACTGTGTAAGGAATGAAATTCATCATTGAACCTCTTTCTAAAACTTGAATATCAACACTACTTCCTAATAAATCATGTTGATATTTCAAAAAGGCTTCAGATTGTAGAACTTCAATAATCAAATCTTTAAAGATCTGAGTTTTAATCCATTCTTCCTTTGCATCAATCCATGAATAATTATGATTGAATGAATATCTGGAGCTTGAATATGATAATGAATTATCTTGTAAAACACTAAAATTATGAAGAACATAAACATTTCCAACATATTTATGCATCTGATGTTCTCTTGGTCGCTCAGGTACACCTTCTTGGAAATAATTAAACAATATTACCACTTTCAACTTTTGTATATCAATATCTCTTTCATTAA
Source organism: Wickerhamomyces silvicola (assembly GCA_030570795.1). Taxonomy (NCBI): domain Eukaryota; kingdom Fungi; phylum Ascomycota; class Saccharomycetes; order Phaffomycetales; family Wickerhamomycetaceae; genus Wickerhamomyces; species Wickerhamomyces silvicola. The sequence continues at coordinate 18,583 of JAJLWN010000032.1, read as the reverse complement.
CAAATTCTTCGCATCTTTTTTGGATAATTGATTTTAAATGATTATCTTTCAAAAGAATATCTTGATTAAAATCTTTCATAAATATTGTACATGAATAAGTGGGTAGTGCAACTATTAAAGTATCATCTTTAAAAAATTTATCACCATAATCCTTTTCAATACATAAAGATAAAAATAAATCTAAATTTGTAGGAAAATTTGAATCTGAGCTTAATATTGACATTAAAGTAGAACTTGTAATTTTAAAAGTTGTTCCTAAAGAATTGATTGAAACTTTACCAGTAAATTGTGTTATATCAGGATTTTCTTCTAAATCATCGAAAAAATCTTCAAATCTTGGAATATTATTATTAAATTGTGGTATTAAAAAATTATTTTGATTAGATTTAGGCTTTTTAGCATTTAAATTAATAATTTTGGAGTCCTTTGTTTGTTTTCTTTTAGTACATGGATTTTTACCAATCGTTGAATAAATTTCACCTAAAATTGAATCAGTAGTTGATTCAATAATTGAGGAGATTTTCAAAACACGACCTCTATGACAAGAAGCACATGTAATGAAAGAAGTTGGAGATTTAATAAGATAGTGTGAATCCCTTATGACCAAATGAGAATGATGTCCTCTGATATCAGCAAAATGTGCTAACTTCGAAGGTTTTAATACTTTTTCTTTAATTAAATTTTTAAATTCAAGTTTTTTAGCGTTGTCATCAAGTTGATTAACTGTTTGAAGACTCATCATAATATATTCTTATTTACTTGTATATCTCGCACTCCTTCTTCCCTTACCAGTCAATCAAACTCAATACTCTACTTCGATTATTTTTTCGTTCCCTCTCAATTCCTAAGATTATGAAAATATACCTTTTAATTGTTGAAGATTATGGTCAAATTGTCTTTTTTTTACAGTTTTCATACATATTTTTTTACATGTTTCCATTAAAGCCGTTCGTGAAAAAATTCTTCAAATCCGTCTAAAGCCGAAATCGACAGTTGTCACGTGGCATTTTATTTTTCTTTCCTTTTTTTTCCTTTTTCCTGTTTTGGGGGAAAAAAGTGTTTTTTTTTTTTTTTTTTTTAGTTTGTATTGATGGTTATAGAGCCCTGTCCTGGAGGAAGAGTGGGCGGCTGTTTTAAGATAATACTTTTTTGTGGGTTGTTTGTTTTCTTTTACGAAAAAAGGTAAACAGTAATGTCATATCAATCATTAGAGAGGTTTGTTGAACAACAAGTTAGAAGTATAGAAGAACCATTTGTAGTTGACTCTCGACTGGTGCGACTACTGCGTAAGCACGAGGGTGGGAAAGGGACTTTTATGAAAGAACACGAGTTAATCGACGTATTACAATCGAGTAAGTTTTTTTAAAAAAAAAGAATGCTGGTTGCATGAAAAAAGGAAAACTTTTGTTACTAATAATAGCCAATCTAAAATTAAACACACATTATCATAGATATTTCTCTAAACAATCAATTGCACAAGTGTGTGATCAAATATCACAGATATGGGAAGAAGAAGGGGATAATCAAACTAAAGTACTTGAAAAATTTAAGGATTTAGAATTACCCATTGATTTACAATCCGATTATAAGCTATATGCGTTGAATGATGTTCTAGAACAGGTTAAATTTTTACCAGAGATTAAATCTAATGGAGATGAAGATATAGATGAATATAATCATAAAAGACTTGAAGTTATTAAAAAAGTTGTCAAAATTGAAGAATTAAAAGAAAAAACTCTTGCTTTACAAAATTATGCTCAATTAACAAAGATTAAAATTGGCGATAGCTCAACTGTTCAAAAAAATTTACCATCTTCTAATGGATTATTTGACGAAATTACCAAATTAAGAACCCTACTGGAAAGACTAAATAATTCAAATCCTGATCAAAGGCGGAAATTAAAGGAATTGTTAAACTCTAATGCATAGTTATATTTTTAAAGAATTTTTTGAAAAAAAGCTCTTTTTATTATTAACCTGACTCTAATACATATATATATATTACAAAACAGCATTAACTTTTGAAAGCCTAATCGAATAAACCGAAACCCATGTCGTCATCAGATTCTTCTTTAGCTTCTTCAACTTCTTCTTCAGCAGCAGCTTCAGTAGATCCAGTAGCAGCAGCACCACCACCAACTGGAGCAGCACCTCCGGTTGGGACTGAAGCTAATTTTGAAGAACCTTCAGCAATAACTTCTTGCAAAGTTTTACCTTCTAATGATTTTAATAAAGATGTGATTTTTGATTCTTCAGCTTCAACACCAATAGTTTGTAGAACTTGTTTAATTTCAGAAGCTGATGGTGAAGTAACACCACCTTGAACTAATAACAAATAAGCAGCTAAGTATTTCATTTTTTCCTGTTTCTTAAATTTTCTTCAACTTCTAGAATAATCACTTTTAAGCGGAAACGCAGACTATTCTTTGGAGAGTTTAAAACAATTACTACTACTGAACTCTTCAAATTTTCAGTATTGGGCAAAAAAAAAAAAAAAATTAAGAATAAAATATTATATCACGTGATAATATTAACTAAAATAGGAAATAACTTGCCCTCGGTAACTTTTTTTTATAAAAAACAGTCACCATATACCATCTTAACACCATATATATATATTGTCTATTCTAAAATATAGGACTTGTTAGAGAGATATTAGATATCTTATTTTATCTATATAACCGATTCCTTTTGTATTGTAGTTGTTTTGATGTTTGTTGTCTAGATATTTTAGGAATATTTCACACAGTCATCATTATCTATTATCGTCAAACTTCACTACAAACATTTCTACAAGATTCATAAATAATCAATATTTATTAAATGTTTTGAATAAAAGAAAAAAAAAACTGGAAAGCTTCCAAACAGCTTTATGCTTTCTTTTTGCCAGCTTCAACTTTCTTTGGTTCATTTCCAAAAGATTCAGAGGAGGTAATTTCAATACGGCGATTTGTTGGTTTTTCAGTAGTTAACTTTGGAATTGTTAATGTTAAGACACCATTTGCATAATTGGCCTTGATATTTTTTTCGTCTAATTTTGGAGTTGATGGTAAAGTAACATGACGCTCAAATTTACCAGTTGAACGTTCAATAACCTTTTTACTTTTATCATCAACTGACTCATGACCCGGAATTTCACCGCTAATTGTAACCTCATTCTTGTCTGGATTGAAATCTAAATTAATTTGATCCTTCTCGGCTCCAGGAACAGAAACATGTAACTCATAATTGTTATCATTATCTAAAATATCAACTGGTGGAACAACATCAAAGCTGTTTGAAAAAAATGGTGTATTAAATAAACTTGGTAAGACTAAATTATTAGCATTGTTTCTTTGAGCAACTTCTTTGGACTGTGGTTGATCAGCTCCCTTGATAGCTTTTGAAGCTGGGGAAACTTTAACACGATCTTCATATCCATTTGAAGCTAACAAGCGATTGAATTGTTCAACTTCATCGTTAATGTTATCAAAGAAATCCCAAAATGGCGAGCTAAAATTGAATGACATATTTTTATTTGTTTAATTGTAATTACTATCTTTATAGAATACTATAATTTAAAGCCTTTATGGAAGAGTATTCGACCTGGTATTTATATACTCTTGAGATGAAGTCTAAAGAAATTTCCAGAATGAAGCAATCATAAAGAACTCTAGCATAATATCACACGATTAATTGAAAACATACCTCATGAGTTATGGCTTCTAGTTCGCCCCAGACCTTTCTAGAAAAAGTGTTCTTAACAAAATAGAAAGTGACACAAAAATTTAAAGTTGATTGATCTCGTGATTTGACAGCAATTCGGTCAAAAAGGAGTTGATTTGAGTTTTAAAACTAACTTCGTACTTAAACTGTGTAGGAAATTACTATATGATTGACGGTAATTGTGGATGTAGTTACTTGAAAATCAGACGTTGTGGCAATTCAGGAACTAAATATGATCAATTGATCAACAACTTTCTTGGATGAAAGGGGGTGGGCGAGGGTTTTTTTAGGGCGATTTCAAACTAAACTTTGAGGGTGTCTACTTTCAAAATTATTTTAATACTTTTAGGATTTTATTTTGTCTTGCTTTTTGGTTTTTAATTGTAACATATGTCCAATGTTCATTAATTCGTTTCACTCATTATTTACTCCCTTTAGGAAAATATTAAAGAGGTACGACGATTATCTCTTGATTTATTCTTTCCATTGTCAAATTCTTTAAATAATTCTTGTGCATCAAAAGTATCGAGTGAATCGGATTTTTTAATATTTTCTTCATCTGTTATAGTTGAACCAATCCATAATGAGTTTGAAACGTGTAAAACTGACATTTCTGAAGTTGCAGAGTCCATCGTCATTAATGATGGAACTGATATGGAAGATGACATTTGTGGCATTTCCTTGTTCATAAGCTCTCCTATTGGTGATGTTAATGATGCAATTTGTGCCTTATCAGTAAATAACTTATAATCTTCCAAAGTAGAAGATAATGGATCTTGATAATGTTGTTGGGTTGGAGACTCCATCTCTATTAAATCAAGTGAATGGTCCTCTTCACTATCAAATACTACCATGGTATGACGTTTATTATTATTATTTACTGACATCTTCAAATTGGAGTAAAACTCTAACTCTCTTGAATCAGTCACTTCCTTTTCATCAATCATAAAGCTCGACAAATCGATTGTTGATAAATGCTTTTTAGCACTACTTTTAACTCGTACTTTTGCTGATTGCTCTGGTATAATTAGACTTGCTCTATTTTTTATCTTCTCCTGTCTTATCGTTGTTGATGATTCTAATGGCTTCTTCACTGTTGCTGGTGATTCTATTGATTTCTTCACTGTTGTTGATGATTCCAATGATTTCTTCATCATAGTTGACGACTCAAATGATTTTTTCTTCTCCTCTCTTGAAGATGAAAATCCTCTCCAAAATTTACTTTTGGACTTTGTATCATGTAAAGATCCAAATGTACTACTACTTCTCTGCATGTTTATTGTTTTAAAGATGACTATTGAGATGCGTTAACCAACCAGCTAGAACAGGATTACTATTTCCTTTTAAATTTATTCAGAGGGACAATACCTTTTATTTATAACTTTTGAAGCAAAACACGTAAGAAATCTAGACTGTTTTTGTTGTAACTTTTTTTTATAACGGTTATCAGTGTAATTCCTAATTAGGAAGTTTTACATCATCCCTTCCATGGCAAAAAAAAAAAATTCATCGCGACTAGTCTAGAAAGGGTCTACTAAGTTGTTTAGGTTAGCAATGTTTGATCCACGGTCATTATAAGTCATTAAATATACATATTTATATATAAGTGTTATTTCAAGTTTTTTCTTATTCATCTCCATGGAACGTAGGCATTGGCAGGGTGTGATCCATTTGTAGAAGGATAAGCATATCCTGGAGGTGGTAAATAGCTTTGACCATTTGGTGGTTGAGCTTGATAGTTTTGAGGTTGAACTAAAATTGGTTGGCCAACTTGAAGTTGAGGTGGTATTTGTTGAATCTCATTGTTCGAAACAACAATTGAATCATTTCTCTGTACCCTGTTTTGAGGTACATTGTAATAATAACCTTGACTATTTGGGGTATTTTGATTACTTTCGTGGTTACTTTGAGGAGACCAAACGTTATGACCTCTAGGTTGTTGTTGCTGTTGAGGTGGAGCCTGTTGTGATTGAATCTTCTCAGATGATTTTGTTTCAACATCTGGTGTGATTGATCTCGTAGCCAATGAACCTCTTGGTAATGGTAAATGATGGAATTGCTTTGGTAGTTCCTCTCTTGGAGTTCCTTGTATTGAAGTTGATGGTTGTAATACCCTTCTTGGTGATGATATGTCTGGTTGTCGTAAAGAATTATTATTACCCTTGATTTCGATTTCTTGTGGTCTTAAAGTTGAACCTGTAGCGATGAGTTCTCTTAGTAAAGCAATTGGAGTATCTGGAGGGCCTCTTAATGATGGGATAGGAGCTTCTCCCCTTGAAGCAGCATGTAATGAGTGGGCTCTTTGTTCGGACTGTGAAGCTGCTCTTAAATCACCAGCTGCTCTGAAACAAGCAGCTGCTCGTAGACAAGCATCGGCAGCATCATGAGCTTGATCATCACAACGTTCATAAACACAAGCAAGCCCATCCCATGCTGCCGCTGAAGCTGCCGCGCTACTTAAAGAGTCATCATCGACTAATAATCTGGCTGCTTGTGAATAAGCGGCCAACGCATCTGGTAGCTGTCCCATTTTTAGATACAATGAACCAACAGCTAACCATGGTAATGGTGAGGATGGGCCTTTTCTCAATGCGATTTGAAAAGCATCGTAAGCTTGTCTTGGTGAATCGATTAAGGAATTGGCCCTTCCTAGTAAATACCAAGTTAAAAAGTCACCTTCCTCTTCTGAGCCTTTTGTTAATCTTTCTTGATTTATAGCGCTTTCTAGTAAGCTTATAGCAAGTAATGGTTCAGAATGCTTTGAGTTGGGTAGTAATAGTAAAAATGCATTTGCTATCAAAAGATTTGGTATATGACCTAGGGCTGATATACCATCATGAGCTACTCTCAAAGCGCCGTCAATATCTCCAGCTCTTTCTCTAATAGTCACTAGGAACGACCATATCGTCACCTGTTCTTCAATTTTTGATGGCTGCGGTGGCGGTAGCGACAAAGCCGCTTGTAACTCTGAAGTTGCAAGTTTCAAATTATTCTCAAGTGATGCTAAATTTGCTAACTTATGACGAGTCTTTCTAAGAATATTAACCTCATATTCATTTAATTGGGGCTTACTACCAAATATTGCTAGGATTGTATGTAGAGTATGTGTTGCATATTGGTAATTGGATAATTTGGTCAAGCATTCTGCACCTATTAATAGTAGTTCCGGATCATTTCCATTGATAGTTAAAGCTCTTGAAATAGCTTGGTGTGCTTGTTCATATTGTTTGAGAGTCAAATGAGTTTCTGCCAATTCCTTCCATATTAATGGCTCATTATTAAGATGTGAAAATTGTTGAATTGAGGATACTAATAATTCAGTAGATTGTTTTAAACCTACTACTGGATCTTGGAATTTCAACGCTTGGGATAATCCTATAATAGATTCGACATGATCAGGGATATGTCTTAAAGATGAATCAAATGCTTGTAGTGCAATATGATAGAGCTGAAATGACAAAGCGCATTTCCCAATAAAAAACCAGGTTTTTGATGTTTCAGAATTAAATTCCTTTTGAGATTTAATATAGTTACCATTTGTTGAGTTATCGGATAAACTATTTGGACTATTAGGAATTTGACGTTTTACTCTAGGTTGATTTGGTGAAAGTATTGTATGTTTGGGCATTATTGCTGGATAGGTTAGTTGAAGAAGGAAACTTTGATTTAAAGATTTCAAGAAAGAAAAAAACTTAGCTGGCAAGTGAATTTTGCCTTGTGTGAGAATCTGCTGTGTTCAATGCATATTTACACATTATACATAAGTACTTCCATTCGATCGGTTTATGACCTATATGATCAATCATACGACATCACACATTACATTACAGTGCTCAATTTTGTGTGAACCTGCATATTTACGGTTCAATGATAAGTCTTCTCGCATCTTGCATTTATAAGTGATTTTGGAAATTTTACATTCAATGATGCCTTAAAAAACCAGTTTGCAACGAACAGACATACCCGTATAAAAAAAAATTGGAAGCTTTAGTAGCAGAATTTGAACTCTGCAACTTCCAAAAAGGTTACAATACGGCAACTGGGAGTTTAGTTTATACGGTTTTCATCTGTAAGTATTAGCTCTGCATTTACATGCATGCAGTAACATTATTGCCCGATAACCGGGATCTGCAGTCTATGTGCATTGTTCGGTCAATGCACTCAGCTTGCCAGGGTGGAACATCAATCTGATAGATAACCCGTATCTAAAAGAACTTCTTGTTCAAGAGAAAATCTCAAACTTTTAAATAATCCAACAAATCAGACACTGATGACGACTCAATTGTTACATATGTACACCAAATTAAATAAATTCTACAAATTTCAAGGAAAGGAGAGAAACGAGTCTTATTATACAGTTTTAATTCACTTTTAAAGCGTAACAGTCTTATGAAATGCAGTAAAGTAATATGAATGCTACGAGTTGTTTTCGATCAATAGTCATTAATTTTCTAGAATTTCTAAACTTATGGAGATATCTGGAAGTAGGCTGTAACTAATTGAGTGGCCCGCTGTCTGATCTTCGAAGGTGGAACTTGATAGGCTAAGTAATGTAAGAGAAGGTCCTGTTTCAATCAAAGTCAAAGAAGCGCATATTAGACACAATGCAAGCAGCCGTAAGTGACACGACTCGAAGTCAAATTTGATCGCGAAGAGGAAATGTAAGGCATTCGACGGCCTTCTTCGGTAAGAAAAGAACATTTTATATGACAGTGCTTACATATATTATTAGCAAATTGATCAACAGGACTTAAGAGAATTCACTAAAAAATGTAGCATCTAATTCAACAGAATAAAAAAGCATTGAACAATTAAATATGGAAGAATGAACCATTAGTTCTGAAAGTTAGGAAAACATAACTCAGTTTTAACTTGCTGGTTTCTGAAGGAGCAGATTAATGGTTAGTTTGGGTAGGTACTACACAATATATTAATTTTTCAGCCATCGAGAGGTCTGCTATTTGACCAGAGAGAGATGCCTCAAAAAAAATTAGTGGCCAGTAAAAAAAAAGGACATATGCCCTCGTTTTTCGCTGATTGAAGTGCAGAAAATTGGAAGCGTCCGAGGGAAATCCAACACATGAAAATGTGTTATGGTTATATGTGCATGGATGCTATGTTGCACTCTCCAAAACGGTTTTCCATGCACTCCTTCTATGAATCATGCAATTTCCTTACTTCAAAGTTGGATTCTCAATCTCCATGCACAAGCAATTTACCAGGTTATAGTTGTCCACAATTTTCAACAAACTTAGAATTTTATGACCAAACCCAGAAACTTAATAACTGCCAACTGAGCAACGAAAACTTTAAGAATTTTTTTCGATCCTTCATAATAATAGCCAATAGAGACAGGTCAAAAGTAAGTGGTAAAAAATAAAAAAAAAGTTCTAACATTCAAACCTTATTTAGTACTGAGTATTCAAGAGCATCCCTGAATATGCCCGCCTTGACCAGAATTCTCGCTTTTTACTATTATCATTAGTACCACGAAAAAGTAAATTTACCCACTCAATATGACATGTAAAATTTTTATTAGAGTTGGGTTACCTTATCCAACATAAGCTCGCTACTACAGGGGCAAAATTTATATTAAAACTATAAGTCTTTCTAAGAAACACCACCACATATACGAATGACAGCCAAATAGGAAAGTATAAACGAAGTTGTAGCTTAGAACCTACAGGTATGTCTAGGGTTTAACCTCATTTTAACAAATATTTATATGCGAAGATACGTGCCTTTTAAATTACTGGGAAATGGGTAACTTCGCATTCAACTGTATTCACCTATTTTAGCTCTTATGGTCTAATTAGTTAATCTTGGTTGCATTATTTCAGATAAATTTAGATAGATGCATACATATGCAGTAATATGCATAAATAGAAACAAACCTAAACTGCAACATTACCTTCAATACGTAGGACAATAGAAAGACAATCCCCCTTTTCTTGTACTTTAATCACATAACGTTAACCCATTGTATTTTGGAGTGGTTCAGCAATTCTGTTTTTAAGATGTTGGAAGTATACTAGCATCTTTATCCTTACTTTCTCCCGCTATTTTAGGCAAGACCTGTTTCTGTTTGTTTATGTCAGTAGCTGTTGAAAGCTGATGCTATGTAGCGTTTCGGTTTTAAGCATTTAGTGCATAACTTGCAGATTGCGCTTGATCTTCACATATTCAATTTTTCGATAGAATATTCAACACAACAAAATTTGCTGTATGAAATTTGCAATTATCCGTAAAAATGTAGCAGCCAGTAATTTACATTTTATATTACATAATATCGTCCCAGTGCTTATATCAGCATATTATCACAAGATGACTATGGAGTACTTTTGTTAATAGAAGTACAAACTGCAATATCCAAGATATAGAATGAAGTTAAGTATCTTCTATCTTAGTTTGGATTTGAAAGAGTTTTTGACTCAAATCTAATATGGCCTGCTGCCGAAGCACACATTAGAAAATATTCACAACATAGATGTCATGTATTTGAAGGGACTCCAGAGGTTTACTTGAAATATGTTGAACCTGAGGCCATGGTTGGGGATAGATTTAAATGGAACAATAGTTATGATATGAAGGTGAAGAATCAGATTGTGTCATTTTACAGTGATCCAAATAAAGAAGATGGGTTTGTATTGTTACCTGATATGAAATGGGATGGTCTAAATCATGATGCTCTGTATTTAGTGACATTGGTTTATAGAGATGATACTAGAAACGGAGATTTGAATATTACTCATCAAGAATGGCTAAAAAAGGCTTTTATCAAGATAGGAAAAATTGTTGCAACAGTATCTGATTATAAAATTGCACCTGATGGATTACGTCTTTTCGTTCATTATCAACCATTATACTGCCATTTCCATATACATATAGTAAACAAACTACATCAATGATTAGGTGATGGTATTGTAGCTGGTGAAGCAATCTTATTAGAAGATATTATTGAACAGCTGATCTATTTTGGTCAAAAAGGGTTTAAAAAGAAGACAATTACATATGTCATTGGTGAAAGTCAGGATTTATGGAAGAATGGACAAAAAGAAGCTCATCATAAAAGATTACATGAAAAGGGAATCCCAGTTGTTTCTTACGAAGAATATATTCTCTATTAATGAAAATTTTACTTGCTTTTATATAAACTCTTGGTTGTGCCCCAGAACGGCTTTCTATATTAACATCTCATCACGGACAAAACTAACCTTTAATAAATGAATGGTGAACAATAAAATCTCAGAAGAGGGTCAATTTGGAATTTGAGGATGTATCTAATGAAGAAGGTCAAGGTAAATTGCCGAAAACGATTCCAGCAAGAAGAAAGCTATCCAAGTTAACATTCAAGACAGATATAACGAATGATGACGTTGATGTTGAAAGATCAACTCTAGGCAAAAATGATGATAATGAACGTGATGACTATCTAAGCATGGAGATAGCTGAGGGTAACTTAACAGGGCCTCAGAGATTAGGAAAGTTTAATACTAAAGATATTATCTTTTTTCATTTTGAGTCAATATGTAACAAAACTGAGCAACTATTGGAAACTCCAAAATTCGATAAACCAGAATCTATAGGATCTGACAACTCAATACTAACAAACCTACCGAACATTTCACTCGAAAATCCTCAAAGGTTTAACTATCAAGGAAAAGATGGGATTTAATTTAGGTCATACTTTAGGAAAAGATAGTAAAGATGCAAATGCTCTACTTGAACCATTCATTACCACAATACAACACAAATTGGGAATAGAAAATACTGATAAATTGAAAAAAGAATTTATTCCTATAAAGGGAATGACCTTTGAGGACGCAAATAACTGCAGAGAAAGATTACACACTGAAAAGAATACACAAAAGCAATTGAAAATTTTACGCAAGATACAATAATTATGCTATCAGTTTTCTGGTGATGAAGAAACTGACAATGAAAAGGTGAACCCATTAGATATAAGTGTGTTGTGGAGAGCGTATCTTATATATACTCAAAATATCTTATAAGAAAAAAGAGAAAACGCAAGAACTAAATCGTCAAGCCCGAATAAGCTTGAAATTGCCGAGTTGGAGGAATAATGGAGTAGATGAAGCTGAAGATGAAGATCTTTTCCTATTTGAAGAGCTTTCTCTTGGTACTAAATTGGAAAAATTGAATCTTCAGTTACGAACTGAGTATAACTATTTTTCTCTGTGGTGTTAAATATGAAGATCAAGAACATATTTTCCAAAATCGCCTTGGATTGAATGAAGAAGATCAAATATAAATTAAAAAACTTATCATTTCATCTGGAAGCTTTCCTTTTTTGACTTTATAGCTAAACTTAGTTCAGTCTTTTGTTTAAACTCGATTACATAACTTTGAGAAAGTTTAAGGTTAAAAAGTGTGAAATTACGATTCTGGAACATATTTAACTGTTTGATAACTTAGAAAAAAAGGAAGGGGTGGCTTTTATCTCTGAAATCAAAAAGAAGATCTTGTTTCCTGTCATATATATCTCCATCAACTATCAAACAGAATTTATGTGCCTCGATCTTTTACTGTGAATTATTATAGACTTGAATTAAGCGTACCCTTCAAGCATGAGTATGATTATGCTGAAGGGATTATCTCGAATCTCCACTCATTTAGAGTGCAGATAGAACTTTCAAGATTTCGGACCAGCCACCAAACATTAGTAAAGTTTAGACCTCAACTGAGTTAGTTATTGATGCAGTTACGAATATGTATCATTATTTATTTTTCATGGGTACCTTTTCGGATCATTAAAACCTATTAGAAGCTTGCCTTCACTTGAATATATCTAGAATACGAAAAAAGAAACAAGGGATAATCGTAACCATCACGAGTTACTTCGTTTCAGATTATATTTTAGTCATTAATTAATCACATTTTAAATCTTTTAAAATGTAATATAAAAATAAATCGGTTTGAGCCGCATACAAAATTTCCCAAATCTGTAAAACATTTGTATCAATAGGAAACTTTGTCTAACAAAATAATGTCCAATGTCCAAGCTTAATAGTTCGTTACCAAGACCAGTTTCTTCATCAAATCTTTATTCAGCCATATCTACGCCAGATATACCCAACATTATTCATGAAAAAAGGGTAGCATCGCTGCCTATTTCAAAGAATTTAGATGCATTTGAAAAAACATTAAATTCATTACTATCCTCAATTTCAAGGTATGACCCAAATTTAAATGATGCCGAGGAACTTGTAGCTATAGAAAAATTATTGAATCGTTCTGTTGATGATATTGTAAGGCATCAACAATCTGGTTTGGAAATAGATTCCCTTGAGGCAAGATCTGCAAAATTAAATGATAATTGCAAACAGATTTTAATAGAATTGAGTGATTGTCGTAAAAGGCTTAACTCGTTACCAAACTTAGATAGAGTTTTGGAGGAAAAGCGACAAATGGAATCAAATAGAATTTCAGCTGGTGAATTATTACAATATGCTATGAAGTTATCAAAATTTACAGCTGCTCCACCTACTTTTGATTCTAATGCAATTGGTCCAAATAATTTTATATGGCCGGCTGAAGACTCTTTAAGGAGAGGCATGCTTGCAATTGCATCTCTAAATCCTGATAAGCTTACAGACAGAGAAGAAAAACCCGACACAGAAGAACAAATAGTAGATAAGAAAGCATCATCAAGTCCAGATCGTCCAAGAAGGAATTCTTTTGGTGGATCGTATGGTGATGACAATGATGATGGTGATAATAATGTAATAGAGGATCTAGATTTGTTTGACCCTGATGACTTAGAAAACTAACTAACGTTATATTAATAATACAGATTATGTACATTATCTAATCTCTCTTCTCCTGAATTTGATTCTTCTTTAAAGTTTCAACATCCCTAGAAAAATCACTAAATGCTTTCTTTAGCAATTTTTCTTCAGTTTCTGGACCATTCTCTTTCTGCCATGTTACAAAATCTTGCTTGAATTCATCTAATTCCTCAGCTATTTTCTTCAAATCTGTAGTTTCAAAATTGGCTTCTGGGATACCTAAATGAATTGCTTCATTGCTTTCTAGCTCTTCTTTGTCATTGATGACATTGGTTGATTTGTCGTTTTCTTGTTTTGGCGGATGATATTGCTTAACAAATGAAATGACTTGTTTTTTAAATGGGCCTTGAAATAAGAAAAAAGTAACGGCAATTCCAATATGGACGAAGTAATTAACTGTTGACCAAGCCTGCAACGACTTCTTAAGATCCAGAATAACGAACGGTTGAACTAAGTAACCTAAGGTAGCCTGTGTGACAACATATGTAATTATGTCGTAAAAGATTTTTATTGATTTTGGAGTAACGCCATCACTTTCCAAAAATATTGGTCTAAAATTATGTCTATAGATCTTACCACATGTCTGTAATAAAGCTCCTGTTGCAAAGCTTAAATAATAACCTGGTCTAGTTCCGTGCCAGAAAGCAGAAGTTAAAAAAGTGATCAGCGTACTTTTGAAACCTGGTTTCTTACCCTTTTTAGCAAGTCTTAAATAAACATAGTTTTTTAACCATTTATTAGTATTTTGATTCCATGCTTCCAAAGCAACATGAATATTTTGAGAAGTCTCAAAGCTGAAAATATCAATGTTTTGAACCCTGTTCCATAAGATTGTACCAGTCTCGTTATCATAACCATTATAACCAAGACCTGCTAATATACACGAAGCTTCAGAGATTGTCCAAGCAGCGTAGTATTTTAGTCTATAAGTGAAAGCTAAGACATAGATATACCATACTTTGAACAGAAAAGAACGGGCATTGAATTCAACGTCGAATAAATGATCCATTGAAATCCATTCTGCACTCTTTCTCCATATCAGTAACCACCCAATAGCTTGCAGAACTCGATAAAATGCGACTTTACCAGATTTTGGAATGTTTCTTTTTCTCTTTTTACCTGGTCTTTTACTTTCTGGTAAATCACTAAACATTTCTGAATTCAACCACTGTTCATAATCGATATATTCAAATGACGGGCCTGTTAGTAAAGAAGGATAAAAAAAGGAATAACTTAAAAAATTTAAAATTGATGGATGCTTGCGTACAGCTTTAGCTTTTTGAAATTGAGATAGTTCAGATTCAGGTCTTCTACCATCTTGAACATTCCATCCAAATCCTGAGAGTTTCATAACTAAAACCATTTGAGCACCAGTGATATCAATTTTGCTAGCATCGTAAACATTGGCAAATTGTAGATGGAAATGATTAAAAGCTAAGTGACCCATAACGAAAGCAAAATTAATATATGGCATAAAATCTGACTTTAAATATCTTGTAATCAAGTACGTAGCAGCAGTACTAATGAACAAGGTACGAAATCCACTGTATATAGAACAAATACCAAAAAGATAAAACAATGAAACACTAATAATGTAAATATTTTTAAGTAATATATCTTTATCCGGAAGTCTTTTTAATATAGCATTCAATGGGAACGATAAGAATAGGCAGATCGCCATCTTTAAAGTGGCTTCATCAATACCAGACCCATTAGATAGCTCAGTTATCTTATCTGAAATGAATTGAACCATCGTAGTAATGAATAGGACAACTTTTCAACAAGAATTTTGGGTGGAATAAACTACAAATAGATAATATGTGTGTCCCAACAATACCAAGAAAGCCCATCAAAGAACACGTGACCAAAAGGTATTTTCTTCACGTGACTAGGATATCGAGTTCCGGGTCACCATATAAAATACTTGCTTCCTTTGAAAAGTTATGTCTCTCGAAATATAAATAGTTGTAAGATCTTTATAAATGTCATCTTTGCTTGGATTAAGAGTGAGGAATTTTAGAGGAAGGTTTTTCTCAACTAGTGCAACTGCACTGAAGAGAAAACATCAAGGAACTGCAGTAGTGTTCATGAATATGGGTGGCCCATCGACTATTGCTGAAGTTCATGATTTTCTTTATAAATTGTTTGCTGATGGTGATTTAATTAATTTGGGTGTCGGTAGGTTTCAACATCTTTTGGCTAAGTTCATTTCAAAGGCACGATCCCCAAAGATTGAGAAATATTATAGCGAGATTGGGGGAGGTTCACCTATTCTGAAATGGTCAAAATATCAAGTTGAAGAAGCTTGTAAGATTCTAGATAAGACTAATCCTGAGAGTGCCCCTCATAAACCATATGTTGCGTTTAGATATGCACATCCTTATACTGGCGAAACTTTACAACAATTAATAAATGATGGTGTCACTAGAGCAGTTGCCTTCTCTCAATATCCACAATTTAGTTATTCCACAACAGGTAGTTCTATCAATGATTTATGGAGACAAACTCAAAAATTAGATCCAGCAAGAAAGATTGAATGGAGTGTTATAGATCGTTGGCCATCACATCCTGGCTTGATTAAAGCTTTTGCTCAAAATATCAAGGATAAATTAGCTGAATTCCCAGAAAATGTTAGAGATCAAGTGAGAATCTTATTCTCTGCCCATTCATTACCTATGGAAGTCATTAATAATGGTGATGCATATCCTGCTGAGGTTTCTGCAACTTCATATGCAATTATGAAAGAGTTAAATTTCACTAACCCGTACAGAGTGGTTTATCAGTCTCAAGTTGGTCCAAAGCCATGGTTAGGTGCTCAAACTGCGAAATTTGTCGAAAAAATTGAAGCAAAGTCACCTGGTATTATCATTGTTCCTGTTGCATTTACAAGTGACCATATTGAAACTCTACATGAAATTGACCTGGAATTAATAGGAGAATCTGTCCATAAAGATAAAATTAAAAGAGCAGAATCTTTGAATGCTTCTCCTATTTTTATTGAAGGATTGGCTGATATTGTTAGTAATCACTTGAAATCCGGACAGTTGTATTCTAAGCAGCTTCCATTTGATTACGAAATCGGTGTCGGTAGAGATATTTTTGAGCATCCTTCAGAGCTATTTGGTGACCATTACAAAGAAAATTAAAATAAAAAGACTCTAAATTGTATTCGGGTACATATACATTTATATAGTTATGATCAATTTCTCGCAGAAACCATCGTGTATCCTGCCTCTAATATCTGTGTAACAGATTCATTCTTTATTGGTATAGCACCTAATACAAATGCAACATCATTCCATTGTTTCTCATTTTCAACCTTTGATAAACGTTGAACCAATTTCTCACTGAGTTGTTTCTGATGTCTTTCTTTTTCAACAAACGATAACAAGAACTTTATAATACGCTTCATAGCATCTTGAGATAATCCCTCGTCACTAGAAAGCCCGCTAAAAATATCAATAAATCCATTGTAAATGGCATTATCTTTTGTAGCAAGTTCGGTAAAGAATAAACGACACATATCACTAATTCCTTGGTCTGGGTCTTCAAGACACTTGGCCATTTGAGATAGTTGACCTTTAACTTTGACTTGACCTGCTAAAATTAGGAAGGTAATAGTCATCAAACATGTACGTTTGACCATTAAATCTTCATCGTGTAATCGACGGTATAAGAAATCAGTATTTTCGTCAACCAAGTTATTGAAACAAACAGCCATATCACCAAGTCCAAGCACCGCATTGGAACGGATAACAGGATCTTCTGATCTTTCCATAATTGTGATTAATAGAGCTAAGTTATCTTCACAATATTTTGAAGACACGCACATTAATTTCTCCATGCATAATACAGCTGCTCTCTGAAGTATACTATTGTCATATTTTAAATTGTTCGAACAAATTTCTCTCACTAATGGTCCAAACTTGGCTAACAAGGAATTTTCACCGTATAATAGTTCTTTTTCCTTTATGAATGAGACGGCATCAGCAAAATCGTCCTCAGAAGTACCACCTATCATCTCTAATTCATTCGTTTCTTCTTCTCTTTTGTCACCTTTAGCCTTAGTTATTTCAGCTTCAATCTTCTTTTTCTTGAATTGACCTTCTAAGGCTTCAAGATGCACAATAACTTTTATCGCAACATGGCCCACAATAAATAAGAGTTGCGATAAAGATATAACTTGTGAATGTCCCGGTTCTTTATTATAAAAAGTCAGACGTGACTTCTCTTTTATTATTTGACTTGCAATTTCTTCAGGATTAGCTGAAATATTGAAAATTGTGTTTATTGCCTGTTCTGCAACACTATAGTATTCACTACTTGAATTATAATCAACCAGCAGTCTAACTAATTTTCTTACAGCTTCATCTTCTCTAGATATTTTGAAAGTTTCATGCTTCTTCTCCTGTGGTCTAACTCTATTCAACGCTATGCAAGAATATTTAGCCAATACCAAATCATCTTTCCCTGTTTCACCTAACCCTATATTTAAAAGAGGATCTATCCCCTTAAGAACAACTTCATTATCAGATAGAGCAAGCATACCAAGAATAATTATAGCACCACGACGCTGCTTCTTTGAAAACTTTTGATTTTGGAAGCTATATATTTGCCATAATACTTTAACGACTGCTTCATTTATCAATGAAGATTCGTACATCAGTCCTAAAAGCTTCTCCATAGAGGCTAATTCGGGTACAGAAGCATTATACGTTAACGAAATTAAATTCTTTGAGATTAAAGCTGCAGTTTCAAGTTCTGATGAATCGTCTGGCGCTAGTAGAAATAAATTTTTATAACACTCAACTAAATGAGTTGCAATATTTTGTCCTTCATCGTTATTATTCTTTAACCAAACTAAATGTAACATTCGACGGATGCCTGTATTAACGTTCTCAATGGAAAAAGCATCAGCCAAGACAAAAAAGTCCATAGTCTCTATTACCTCATTACGATTTTTTGAATATAATAACTGAGATGCAATTTCCACCCCATGGTGAACTAAGTTTATGAAACGAATGGCATCCTGATAGTATTGTATAGTCAATTTGACCTTAAAAATTGCA
>JAJLWN010000031.1:0-22785 GCA_030570795.1 Wickerhamomyces silvicola | reverse complement strand
CACCACCTCGTTTATCATCGGCTACAATCAACTATTCTAATTTAGAAGTTCAAGAAGGCGATAAGCCACCACAAACAATGAGTTATATGAATGATAAAGTTTCTATTGAAAATCAACTTGTATGCTATGGAACAAGAACCACACCTGAATTACATGAATTATTGCGTCAAAATTTAGATAAATCAATTCACATAAGAGAGACAGTTAGAGGACCCAGATATTGTCCATCTATAGAGAGTAAAATCATTCGATTCCCGGAAAAGGATTCTCATAGAATCTGGCTAGAACCAGAAGGCTTAGATACTGATCTCGTTTATCCAAATGGAATATCTGTTACAATGCCAGAGGATATCCAACTACAAATGCTTCGATTAATTCCTGGGTTAGAAAATGTTACAATGGTCCAGCCTGGTTATGGTGTTGAATATGACTATGTGGATCCTCGTCAGTTACGTCAAACTCTTGAAACAAAACTTGTTAAAGGATTATTTTTAGCGGGGCAAATAAATGGTACCACTGGCTATGAAGAAGCAGCTTCTCAAGGTTGCGTAGCTGGTATAAATGCAGGGCTAAGTTACCAAAACAAAGAAAAATTAAAACTTTCAAGATCAGATGCATATATTGGTGTGCTTATTGACGATCTGATTACAAAAGGGGTTAATGAACCTTATAGAATGTTTACTTCAAGATCCGAGTTTCGGATCAGTGTTAGATCTGATAATGCTGATCTAAGATTAACTGCACTAGGAAGAAAGTTAGGATTTGTTAAAGATGAGAGGTGGGACAGATTTTCTAGTGATTTGAAAATAATGGAAGAGACAATCAAAGAAATGAAGTCTACTTACTTGTCCTCTCATAAATGGAGTTCCATTCTTGGAATTAACGTTGGTTCAGATAGTGCTAAGAAATCAGCCTATGAAATGCTGAGATTCAATAATGTAAATGGAAAAAGTGTATTACCAGCTCTTAGACAGTGTTTTCAGGATGTTCCAGATAGAATTGTACATAAAATTGAGATTGAGGGAAAATACTCGCCTTATGTCAACAAACAGAAAGATTTTATACGAGCTTTCCAGGCCGATGAAACTATGCTATTACCACTGAAATATAATTATTCTTCATTGCCATCCCTGAGTTCAGAGTGTAAGGATATTCTCAACCGTGTTCAACCAGAGACTATTGGCCAAGCAAGAAGAATTCAAGGTATTACCCCAGCGTCAATTTTTGAGCTTTATAGACTTGTTAAAAGCAGACAGAGCGAAATCAAAGAAGAAAGAACACCTTCTTTAGCACAAATTTTTACATAGAAATAACGATTATTTTTACGAACTATTTATTAAGTTTATGTAGGTTTCTCCTTACTTCCAATACATCCTCAAATGGTAATATTTCATCTACCAAATCTATAAGTAAATCCGTCGATTCGAGGATTCGTTCCCTTTTTAGAAGAAGATACGCAGATCTAATATTCACGGTATCTTTAGCTTTTGAATGATTAGTATAAGCGATAATACCATTGGATAATTGATCAAAGAATTGATAAGATGCTTCTTCTAAGAGCTCGTTACAGTATTTATTCAAGGGCTTTCTTATACTGGTCTGTGCAAATCTCATAATAGATTTGGTGTTTAATGATTTCTTTGGCTGTGAGCTCCTCTTGGAAACTTTTTTTCTGTTTTGAGGTTCAGCTGTGATAATCTTTGGACCTTCTACACCGTCATTAAGTTCAGAAAATAAGTTCTCACCACTTTCAAGCAAAAATCCCATTGGCATTGCAATATCGGAAAACAATTTGTGATTTTGTGGTTCCTCAAGTTCATCATGCTGTAGATGAAACTGTTGTGGTGACTTTGTGATTCCGGTGTTTGTTCCTTATGAAGAAGTTCGTTATCTCGAAAATCAAAGTCTATATCTAAATCATTTTCGTTTGGAGCCACTGGCTCGTTCGTCCTTATTTCGTTTGTTCTTACAAGAGCACGAGTTAATACTCTTAATGTATTTTGAGGAGTTGTGCTGGGCCTTCTATTTCGACGTGGGGTAACTTAACTTGCAGAGACTATCCTTGCCCTTTTTCTTGGAGTTCGTACAGGGGTCTTGGAAGCTCTTCTTGATCGTGGTGTAGAAACTCCGCTCTTATTACTCTTGGATCGTTAGTGAATAGTCTGGAAGTTTCATGTTGAACTCTTACCCTTTCTGGAGTACGTTCTGACATTTGATTTTTCTATTATTTCTAATGCAATTAGTTTTCAGGTAAACAATAGATATCATCAAAATCGATTCGTGCACTTCTTTAAATATTACTTGAAAAAGTAATATATTAATGAGTATTCGTTATTATTTAAATGATGTCATGTTATACAATATTATTCTTATGCTTCCAATAACTACTAACATGTTTTCTTCTGACTAGAAGTTAAATCTTAATAGTTGCTAAGATAAAAGTGAAGAGTGAAGCTGATATATTACATAAGTCATTACAAATATGCCTACATCACTCACCTCTATAAAATTTTCTGAGCTTATATAGTGACATATTTATATGGCTTAGGGCAGAGAAAATATGAGTACTAATCCAGATGACCTTGATGATGGACTAGATTACCAGGTAGACTCAGAACCAGAAGGACAAACAGTTGAGATCAGAGAAGATGGCTCTGAAAAAGATGAAATAGTAAAACCATCTGAAGACATAAAGTAAAACCTCCAAAAAAAGAAGGAAGACTGATGACAAGTTAAAAGAGAAGAAGCGTTTAAAAATAGAGCAAGATATCGAAAAGAGGAGAAATATCCCATCATTAAACTCTTCTGAATTAAGTCATCATTTCTCCTCATTACTGATAAAACATAACGAAAATGCAACACAATTGGATTACTTTAAAAAGAGTGATTTTGCTGATGGATTTAACTATAAAGAAAAAAGAAACCTAGATAACTTCGAAGATTTTGCTGATAAATACAACAAAGGAGTAACGATTCTCTTAGTAATAAGTCGAGTTAGAGTTGGTGACTTATATGAAGCTTTATGTCCAAAATCAATAGCTATTAAACTTGGTAAAGGATATGATTGGAAGTTAAGAAATGATACAAAATTTGCAATAGGAACAGTTGAGAGGATCCTGAAAACAGACTTCTCTGGATTTGAAATAAAATCAATTATCCTTGATGCGACTTATCAAGACCAAAAAACACATTCTATTCTGGATGATTCGAAACTTCCTAAATTGCTAAAAGCACATGAGGGAACAAAGATTATTCTATATTAATCCTCATTAACTATTTGTAGACTCTTTACCGACTGTAGATACCACCGTAGAGTGATCACTAGCAACAGGTAAGATTGTTGATTGTTCGCCTTTCTGTCTCTTGAAAAGATATTCTAAAGCTCTCAAAATTAAAGCAGCAGCAACAGTTACTCCAACACCGAGGCCTGCAGCGCCACCAACACTAAGTCCTGAGCTGTTTTTGATATTGTTAAGGTTAATACCTTCACTATTCAACTTTACTGCTGATTCATAAAGATCAGAAGAGCTAACACACATATCTAAGTTACTTTCTGGTTCGGCATCATCATAACCGCAAGTGCTACACCAGTTAGAAACCTTTGATATTGAAGCATTCTTTGCACCGGACTCGAACTCTTCCCAAGGAATCACAGTTTCAGTATTGTTGAAAATAGGATAAGCCGTGAGCTCATCAGTCATATCATCTGTTCCATTTTTGAAAGAGAATCTCACGTATATTTCATTCTTGGAGTCTTTTAAAAGTTCAAAAACATATGTAGAGCCGTATGATGGCATAGTCTTAAATCGAGAATCTTGAAAATCAAGGTCAAGAAGACTATTCAACTGGAACATTGTATTAAAAGAACCCGTGAAGTAATTGATATATGGTGATCCCACAGTTCTTGTAGTATTCAACTTTTTTAGAGCTCTACCAAGAATCGTCTGACCACCAATGGTTAAATCAGAATCAATCTGCTTATTACTAATAGTCCATTGGTACAAATCGGACCATTTCTTAATATTCTCCACCACACTGCTATTAATCTGTTTAGCAACAGTCTCATTATGAATTGTATTAACTAAAACTTCATCAAAAATATTCATACTGTTGGAAAACGTTAAGGCGGATTTATTGAAGGTCTCTTTAATAAATGGTATATCATAAAGGGATTGCAAGAAACCGCTTGACTCATTAGTATATTTTTCAAACTCGACACCAGCTAAGACTCGAGAGACTGCTGCATCAAGAGATGGACAGTTAGTATCCCCTTTAATCCATATATAATTGTCTGTTGCATTTTCCTGAATGTTAGACTTGACGTATTGATATCCACCTAGAGGATAATCAATTTCAGTTCCATTAGCTAGCTCTGCAAGACTAGCTTTAGCACGATCCGTCGTACTAACATCTGTTGGGGGATATAGACCTTGCAAGAAAGCATAATGACTGAATAAGATAACATTCGAAGATATTGCTTCAGCATATATCTGACCATCAATGAACATCCCATCATCATCTAAGCCAGCAATGATTGTTGAAGCATCATCAGACTTCTCATTGTTAGAGTCAAGTCCAAAATAACGACGACGATAAAATTGACCAATTTCGTACTGGCTCTCAGCACCAATTGGAGTCAAAATTAGTGCAGGTTTGGCTTCACGATCGTTATGACGACCAAAGATGAAGCTTCCAATTATTTCAA
Organism: Wickerhamomyces silvicola; assembly: GCA_030570795.1. NCBI lineage: Eukaryota > Fungi > Ascomycota > Saccharomycetes > Phaffomycetales > Wickerhamomycetaceae > Wickerhamomyces > Wickerhamomyces silvicola. The sequence goes on along the minus strand of JAJLWN010000031.1, from coordinate 18,080 downwards.
AATCATTTGCAGCAACAAGTGTAGTCAACAAAGATATAGTAGCTAGTTTCATCTAAATTTTATAGTTCAATCAAATTGATTATAACTTTAAGGGGGTTTCAACAATTTATATAATCATTTAGACGGGAAATAAAACTTTTTCTAGCAGATAAGACGAGGTCGATAAACTCGACTAAAAAATACAATTAAAGCCGAGTTAGGAAAAACATTCGAGTCATGAGTCCTTCTTTGTTACCGATATACACAATAAACATAAGAGAATTATTAATTAGCAGCAGCCTCTTTTTCCCATAACTCAATCAATTTTTCCTTCTTTTCAGCCCAGATATCAAGATCCTCTTGAGTTACAATAGGAAATTCCCTACCATAATCACCAATTCTTCTTACACCACCTCCAAGACGGGTTAAATCATCGAGATAACCAACTTGACCTTCATAAACTCTATGATATGCTCTATCTTTTCCCCATTTCTCTTCTCTTTGCTTTATCCACTCATTTTGTTCTTCAGTAGATGGTAAGTCGATTTTACCACTAAGGAATCTAGAAACAAGGATAGCTTGATATTCAAAAGCTTTGAAGCTTAAGGCACCAATAGGAACACCTAAAGTTGAAATACGAGGATCTGGAATATAGAATGTGTGTTGAAAACTATGAGGTAATCTAATACCTCTTTCACTAAAGTCTGGGTATAAATGTCTTAAGAAAGGATAAGAATAATCATAACCAGTACCATAAATGACATGGTCTGGATTTTCTAAGACAGTACCATCATTAAATACAGCATTGAACCCATTTTCTGTTAACTCGTATTTGGTAACAACTGGTTTGACTTTGGTTTTATTATCAATTAAAATTTTGAATTGCTTTGGTAGCTCTTCCTCTCTTCTGTCAGACCTGTATATATGATCTGAAACTTTCGATAATACATAAGCAATATCTAATCCAGAAGCAGATCCACCAATGACTAGAACTTTTTTGTTGACATATTTATTAGTATTTCTAAACTGTTTAGCATAACTAACTCTATCAGGAAATTTTTCAAGAATTGTTTCAAGACCTTCAACGAAAGGGATATGTGGAACATGGTAATGACCCGTAGCCAAGACTAAAGCATCAAAAGGTTCCTTCCACCAAATGTCAAGATATTCACCTTTGTCATTTTTAATATCTGTTTCCTGTCTCAAAGTTAAGATAAATTTGGCATCAGGGTCATTGTAGTTCTTATCAACTCTTTCAAGCGTTGTCCTTAAGACTACGTTTTCCTTGTTCGGTTCAATGTATTCATTAAGATATTGCTCGACATAACGTCTAGTAGTAAATACATCGACATCAGGTTTATCTAGTTTAGGCCATTTTGGGGAATCTGAAAAAGTCATAAAATGTTCAGGAACATTGGTTCTAATGTTCTCATAAGCAGGAGTGTAAATAAATCTGTCCTGCTTAGATCTCGGTTTCAGAACCTTTTCTGAGTAAGATTGGTTTAATTCTTCGGGAACAGTTACTTCCTGGTCAGTTGTAGTTTCATCAGAACCTGGCTTAATTTTGATATTATCTATATTAGAATCTAAATGCCAAACACCACCAACAACTTCACGTCTTTCATATACGACAATTTTATCGAATGCATTTTCTTTCTTTAAAACATCAACAGCTGTGGCCCCTGAAGCTCCAGCACCAATAATGGCAATCGATTTTGCCGGTTTGCCAATTGATACCTTATCCACTGTCATTTCAATTTATGTTGTCGTTGGAACCATCTTTTCTTTGCAGTCTCGGTATTATAAATTTCATTATCTGCCTGTATCCACAGTTCATTAGGGTTGCACAAATTAACGGGAAAATCACCCTTTTAAGTGAATAATAATGTGTTAAATAAAGAGCTTAATAAAACGCATCAGTTCATTACAAATTATAATTTTAAGCTGCAACTTTTATGTAACTATATGGACTCTTTCTTTGGTGTATTTAGTAATATCAGTATTGGTAAAAATCTTGATATCACCGATTGCTTCTGAGCTTACTATACTACAGAATTTCCAAGTAATTGATCCCTCATCGCAGTGACCTCATCGTAGTAAGTAATTTGCCACCTTGCGTCATTTACAATTAATTGATGTTCATACTATCTACGTGGCCTTCGTAAGGGCTTTGGAAAATTCCATAAGAATCGCCTTAAATCTTCCATTTGTATAAGTTATTAAAGCATAGATAAAAATTATGTCTCCAAAAGTATTAATTGCCCACGGGTTTGGTTCAAGTGCCTCACTTGCTGAATCTAAAACTCCAAACTTACGTTCAGCTTTGCAAAAAGCAGGCTATGAAGTCCAATATATCAAAGCACCAATTAAACTTAAGCGTGAAGACTTTTTTGGTGAACCAAATGAAAATTTCTTTAAACAAGATGTATTTTCTTGGTGGGATTTAAAAAACGATCCAAGTTTAAACTTAACTGAACCATACATCAAATCATTAAACGATGGTAATGTTGTTGGTATTTTAGGGTTAAGTCAAGGTGGTTCATTAGCTTCTTTAGTTACTGCCAATTATAAAGAATGGATCCCAACATTGAAATTTGGTGTCAGTTATGGTGGGTTTTTCTATCCGCTCCCATCAGCAGAACCAAAATACGATGCTTATCATGCAAAAATCACCCTTCCATTTTTGACAGTTTATGGTACTAAAGATGAAGCTGTTAAACCTGAAACTTCAATCAAACTTCTTGAGTATGCAACAAATCCTAAATCCGGTAAATTGAGTCATGAAGGTGCTCATATTTTTGCTGATGACGAAGAAAGTGTCCAAAAAGTCATTGATTGGATTAGTAATGTAATTTAAGATGACGGCATTTTTATTAACAATACATTATATAGTTGCTAAATAGAGAAACTTAACATACTAAGCAATATTATGTTTGTAATTAGAACCATTCTTTTAGTGTTTTTAGCACAATCTTTATTTTACGGATTTCTACTTGGTAAACACACTAAAAAAAATTTTAGTGTCTTTTGTTGATAGATAGATTTTGTATTTAGGTTCCATGACTTGTGCGTAATGTGTTAAGGACTGCTTTTCAATATTTTTTGAGATGTTATGGTTTATCCTTATTTATTTAAAACAGTCATTAGTTAACAGCAAATTTCTAAATGAAAACGAAACATATATGTATTAAAATCGGAGGAAATAAATATAAAAACACAGTCTAAAAGAAAGATAGTTAGTTGCATGGATACTAAAATTTCATATAAGTTTATATTCCAGTTAATTTCTCTTCTTTTCTTTTAGTTTAACCAAAGGAAGAACACTAGTTTACATCTTTTTCATTTTGATAAACTGAATCTTCTTCTTTGGAGTCTAATTGGGCTCCAAGTGGAATCTCTTGATCGGTCTTAGAGTTATAAAGGATAATACCATTATCAGCAGCATATTTTCTTTCATCTCTCTTATAGAAGTATAAGACTATGAAACTAAAGATGAAGAGATAAACAGCAAACGCCAAGGTAGTGGAATATCCAATTTTGAACTCTGGTGCATCGACGGTCGGCCATACCAATCTTGTAATCCAAATACTTGTTGATTGTGAAATCATATATAAAAATATGAATGTGATAGCTCTCTCCTGTGGATCTCTTCTCAGTATATCATTACACCAACCATACATTACACTTGCTTGAGACCAACCAGCATATAAGATACAAAATGCAAACCATTTAGCAGATTCTGGGACATCCCAGATTACCAGTATTAAATTTGATATGAAATTCAATATCTGTGAGAAGGCAATCGCAGCATATCTTGCTCTAAATATATCTGCACCACCACATACAATTGCGATTAGAACGAACCCAACACCTGGCGCAACTGCAGATAAGTTATTAACTTTACCAACAGAGTATCTTTTAAGAGAATTTAACCAAAGAATATAACCAGAACCTGCAGTACTTGAGTTATTCCAACATCCAATACTAAATAAAGTTAAGATGTAAACTTTCCAGTCAAAAACAATTTTTTTCCAAAGCTTCTTATCAAAGAAATTTGGTGGTTCAGCAGTTGGTGGTGTAATGTTATTTCTTTTCAATCTTCTTCTAGCAAGTCTGATCTCATCATCAGTTAGCCAGATTGAATAGCATTTATATGGTGTACCAGGAACACAAAAGAATCCAATAATTGCAATTGGCAAGGTTATGACTGCGTCTATAATGAACATCCATCTCCAACCAGCAATGCCATTAGTGCCATCAAGGTTGATATAAATAGCTGATTGTAAAAGACCTGAAGAAATTGTACCAATCATTTGACCGAAATAATAGAGCATACCGCGTCTACCTAATTCACCAGGTAAATACCAACTACCTAATATATAATGAACTGCAGGATAAAACGAAGCCTCGAAGGCACCAACAAAAAATCTCATAGCTTGTACTTGGCCAACATTTTTTGTCTTATAGGTAAACAAAGTGAATAAACCCCAGCAAAGATCGATTGTAGGGAAAAAGTAATGAAGGGGAATTCTTGGGAAAAGGTACATAGCAGGAATTTGGAAAACAACAGCTGCAACATTATAACATGTTTGGGTATTAATAAAATCATTTCCTTGGAAGTGTAATTCCTTTTTCATGCCAGAAACATAGGCATTTGATATATTTGAAGAGTCTAATGATTTAACCCAATAAACAATGAAGACATAAAAGGTAATTAGTACATCTAATTTACAAATCAAAATTTTTTCCTGCTTTGAAGTACCTTCATCAAACCAGTACCACCATTTATGTCTACTACTTTCCTTTTTGGTCAATCTGTATTCGTATTCATCAAAAAATTTCCACCATGGTCTATTTGCCTCATCTCTATATTCAATTTCAATATCCCCGGCGAACTTCTGGACACTTCTAGTTGTTGATGTTATTGGATGAACTTTTTCAGCATTGTCAACCACGATCTCATGTTCAGCATTATCGTAAGCTGGGATGTTTGAAAGGGAAGAAGGTAACGATAAATCGTTGTAATTGTTCAAATGATCATCATCGTCATGATCTTCAACTACTCTAAGCGTAGGAATAAAAGCAAACCATTTAGATTTTAGCGGAGCTCTTGGCATTGAGAAGTATCTTTAGATATTCAGTTAACGACACAGCACTAACCAGTTTATATATATATAACTCTAAAATTTATCATTAGAGGATCTAATGCTTCGCAGAGCCACCAACCGTGGCGTAATAGCTTTGACATATTTGTTAATGGTGTAAGTAGGCCTACCAAATGACAGATTTTTTTTTAAAACGGTCGGCTTACTACAACATCTGAGCGCTGCAGCTTAAAAAATCTATAAGAATTTCTAACATAAACAGTTTAAATCAACTTAAAACCTATTATTAGCTAATAGTTTTGATGATGTGTATATATCTCTTCGAATGCTTCATTGTTCACAGATATATACGTGTATAATCTATCTGTCTCTATTGGATTAAATAACTAATCTGAGCCGGCCCGGGACTAGGTACGGTGGCTCATCTTCGAAAAAAAATTTCAAGCTTTTTTTTTTCGCTTCGGCTTGGCTACAAAAATTCAGCTTTTTATTTAAGCAATTTAGTACTCTATTTAATACATGGGTATAATTGCAATATATACTATTACTCCACGTTTCGTAAAATAGCTTATAATAATTCAACTTTGATATTTTGATACTACCCTCTGAGTAGTCTCTTATGTAATCTATATCCTTTGGTCGTTGCATGAAAGCATATCTTATATGCTATATAGTACGTTAAAATTTTATTAAATACGTTAAGAGGGATATACAGTTAAAATTGCCATATTGTATAAATCTATTATTGACTTAATTCAGCCAATTTATTTGTTTTTGATTAGATATGACACATATCCACCATATATTATTCAAGTTATGTGTTCCAGCTGAGATTTATAAAACATGGATTTTTAGCAGCTGAATAATTAGGAGACGTTATATTGTTAACCAAAATCTGCAGCCTTTGGACTTTTTTTTTCTTTTATTAAACACTACCTATCCTATTAGACAGTTTCCAGGTAGTCTTAAGTACTGTTCATAAGTTGCTGGATGTAATCAATAGATGTTTCAAATCTGATTAAATCACATGCGACTAAATGCAAAAGTTCTTGTTCAGCTTAAGTTTGAAAGTGAGTAGAATAAATTAATACGACTTCTTAGGATGTGATAATTAGTGCACTCAGAGAAACTGTACCATTATCACAGAAATTGTTGAATTTAGACATACTAGACCATGAGCTACGCTAGAGAGAAAAACAAATGTATTCGACTTTTACGCATACAATTAGGTCAAATAGCACTCATAGAGAGGAAAGTAATAAATGGTCCCTTATTTTTTTGTCCTGTAATCCCTCTTTTAAAAAGCCCTCTATATAAGATAATATGTAACAATCTCAAAAAATTTGCCTTTATCTTTAATTCATTTTGTTATTATTTAATGAAGGTCGATCCTAGTTCTACTAATAAAATTATCGGTTATATTCTTTGATTAATCTTTCGAAAATTAATCTTTTCAGTTAAAAATTGAGAGAAACCCTTACAATGTCAGTAAGGCTCACACTTTTGTTTACAACAAAGAATAACGGAGATATGAAAAACCGGGTGTGCAAAATACAAAAGAAAAAGAGATGGTGGTGCAGTAACGTTCTTTTCAATTGGTACACACACATTTACGACTTTAGCGAATATGATTAGTTAAACAATGAAATTCACAATCAAGAAAATAGAAATTTAACTAATCCACAAGCTTAGCCACCGGGCTCCTGAGTGTACAGGGTATGACTTGTTTGCGAGATTATTCGTTTTGCTCAGGTTTGAAATCTTAAAAGACTAAATTATTCTTTATTGTTGTTGTCGATGCTGATATTGAATTTTTTGATTTCCCAGATTGGATGCAAACGTTTAATTGCAATTTCATTTTTTTATTACAGCTATTACAACTAGTGACTATCTATATACCTTCGCTACCAACTCAATAACTTGAAAAGACTTTTTTTCAACTGTCGCCTTAAAAGTGCTTTTTTATTTATCAGTAATCAAGATACTTCTTTTAAATTTCAACTAAATGCTCAAACCTTTAATGAATTTTCTTCTGAAGTACGAAGGAACTGCGAAAACCCCCCTTTTTAAGACCGCTCTAAGAAGTTATCGGACAAAGTAGATTGTATTTTTCCAACTTAAATTTTAAAACACAAACTTTTTTAGTGAGCTTTCTCGGTAAAAGTCCTTGGCGAATGACGGGATTCATTTTTTCGTGTATAATGCATTGACTTTTTTAAGGTGTACCTAAAGCTGATGCATGTCGAAAATTTTCAATGTAAAGAACGCGTATTAACATAGAAGCTATTATTTCGTTTCGAACTCTACAGAGATTCAATATAGATTTTTTTTTTATACTCTGTATATTCGCAACATGTACTCATATAGATGATAGATATATGATGATGAATTGTATAAGTAATGAAAGCACATAAAAGCTGATAAAAAAGGTATCTGAATCACAAAATATTGAAAAAATTGCTGTTACTTCTAATCGCGTAAATAAATCTGCGTGTTCTAACGGATTCATTAAGCGTCCCAACAGTTGTCAAGTAACGATTTCACCCTCAAGACTAAAACTTCAGACAGATATCTCCAGTGCAATTCTTAATGGGTGTTTTAAATTTAGCAAAGTATATAATGGAAAGAATGTACACACGTTATGATTATAAATCACATACACCGAACCCATCTCACATTCATTTAACTTTGTAAAGGATATCCATTCGTTTAAAATGGTATCAGCAATTAATTTGCTCACTGGATTACTGTCAGTAGCGTCCTCCATATATGGGTATAGCCTTGAAGATGCCCAAAATGCTGAACCTATCAATTTACAAACAGTTCCAGACCGTTTTATTGTTGAGTATGAACCAACTAGTCTAATCAAAAGAGATGAGATCCATGGATTCGTCACATCCTCTTTAAACTCTAATGGTATTGAAGTTCAGGTCAATAATGTATTTGATACCAATGTATTCCAAGGTGCTACCATTTCAATTCTTAATAGTGATGCAACTACTATTGAAGATTTACAAAATATTGATGGTGTTAAAAATGTTTGGCAGTCATCTTATATAGTTTTAGATGAAGACTTTACTTACGCTTCTAACAGTTCATGGAACCCACATATTGTAACCGGTGTCCAAACCTTGCACGAAAGAAATATCACTGGTGATGGTATTACAATTGCTCTTATTGATACTGGTGTCGACTATACTCATCCTGCTTTGGGTGGTGGAATCGGTTCAAACTACCCAGTCATTGGTGGTTACGACTTAAGTGAGGATCCTACAAACCCAACAGGTGATCCTATGGATTGTTATGGCCATGGGACATTTGTTTCTTCTGTTATCATTGGTAATTCCAATGAACTATATGGTGTTGCTCCAGATGCTAAAATCAAAATGTATAAAGTTTTTGGTTGTTCTGGAAGTACTAGTGATGATATTGTTTTGGCTGGTTTGCTTAAAGCTTATGAAGACAAACCTGATATCATCTCATTATCACTAGGCGCTAGCCGTGGCTATAGTACAGCTCCATTATCATTACTAGCAAGTAAAATTGCCCCAGAAATTCCTATTCTTTTTGCTGCTGGTAATGCTGGTACAACGGGCCCATACTATGCTTCCTCAGGCGGTTCCGGTAATGATGTTTTAGCTATCGCATCTACTCATGCTTCACAATTATTAAACTGGAAGGCAACTGCTGTTTCTTCAAGCGGTGAAACTTATGACTTTGGTTATGTTTCTAACGATGGTAGTGCTTTTGTTGCCAAGGGCACTTATGAAGCAGTAATTTCATCTTCAAGCGCTTGTATTTTTGATAAAGCTGGTGGCCCTAACAAAATAGCTATCGGAAAGATTGGTAGTTGTTATACAGGCAACCTTTATAACACACTGAGCTATTTGAATTATCCAGTTGCTTTACTTTATGCTAGTTCTTCATCTTATGCTATAAAGTATTTAGGAGCGACTACTTTAAGTACTTCTCCTCTAAAAGACCTCGGAGAAGTTACATATGACTTTGGTCAGTGGGCTATTGCACAAGACAAAGCAGGATACTCTGTCAACGTTACATTTTCTGAAAATCCTGAAACTTATGCTTCTGATAGCCTTAACTTGAATGCTGGTCAAATTGATTACTATACATCATGGGGTCCAACCTTTGAAAATAGTTTTTTTCCTTCTTTAGCTGCTCCAGGTGGTCAAGTGTTTGGTGTATGGTTGAATGATTATGCTGTTGCATCTGGAACTTCGTTTGCTTGTCCTTATGTTGCTGGTATTGCGGCTTTATATCTCTCCAAATATGATGCTACACCATCTGAACTCAGAAGTAAGCTGATTCAATCATCTGAAGAAGTTGGACTATATATTTATACGGAAAGTGCTTATTATAATGACGCCTCTACTTTGAACTCATCAATCAATGCACCACTCATTCAACAGGGTGCTGGTTTAATTAACGCAGTGAAGTTATTTGATCAAGGTACTAAAATCACCTCGAAACCATACTTAGAACTAAACGATACTGCCAATAGAATTGAAGATTTTGAGATTACTATTCTCAATGACAACACTGAATCAGTTACTTATGAGATAGTACATACTGCTGGTACTACTACTTACACGAGAACATCTTCTTCTTCATATTGGTTGGTTAATTCATATTATCCTCCCTATGATAGTTCGGCTGCTGTTGTTACCTTATCACACACATCTATTACTCTGGCTCCTGGTTCTTCTGCTACAATCTCTGTCAACATTCAACCCCCACCGGGAATTGATACTGATACCGGACCAGTGTTTGATGGTAAAATTTGGTTTTATGGTGACAATGGTGATTCAGTTGGGGTTCCATACTTGGGAGTTGAGTTCGAAACCAATGAATGGACTCCATTCCAAGATGAACCTCTAGTCTTACGTTATGATAGTTCGACTGGCAACCTCTATTATTTGACTGACCCTGAACATAACGAGACCTTCTATCCTCAAAATAACTACTCTCCAGAAATCTTTTTTAACATTAGATATGGTACTGAAATCCTTTCGTTTGATCTTGTTGATGCTGATTATAACATTTCGTCATATTCTTATCCGCCTATAAACGGAAAGAATGGTTTTGAGGGTCCATTACGTAGTAGTGCTGATGTCTCTGGTTCATATACTGCCTTCCCATACGAATTTGTTGTCAGGTTTAACTCGCTCACATCAATCACCTTTACGTCTTTTTCAAATGGTACTGCAATTCCAACTGGTAAATATAAGGTTCTTAGTAGATCTTTGAAAATGTTTGGTGATAGAACTAACAATGATGATTGGCAATTATATTTATCAGACCCATTTTATGTTGGATATGATGAAGAGGAGAATTCCAGCTCTGTATCATACTCTGAATCAAGTTCAGAGTCAGTCTCTGGATCAAGTTCTGAATCAATCTCTGCATTAAGTTCAGAGTCAGTCTCTGGATCAAGTTCTGAATCAATCTCTGCATTAAGTTCAGAGTCAGTCTCTGGATCAAGTTCTACGTCAAGTTCCTCATCAAGTTTTGCGTCAAGCTCTGCTTCAGGCTCTTCATTTTCTTCTCATTCCGGTACTTCGATTTCGGGATTAGCTTCATCATCTTCTCAGTTATTGTCTGATTCATCTTTGCACTTTTCATCATCATACTATACTACTACTACTACGACCCCTACTTATATCCCAACTGTTACAGGTCTCGATGTTATTCAAAATATTACAGTTGTTGATGAAGTTACTGGAACCACTGATGCTTACAAGATGGACTGGTTTCTCGTCAATGTTGTTATCTTCAGTGAACATCCTATCGAATCAGGCACTGTAACTGAATTCTCTATTCCAGGTTTTTACATAAACCCGGCAAACTTTTACAACATGTATACGACTAATGGTGTTTTCGTTGGGTACTTATCGGTAACCAATGATAATACTATTAAGCTGACATGGAGCACTTGGGCATCTACACATGAAAATATTTCAGGTACCCTTGTTTTTAATGTTCGTCTATCTCAAGATAGTATTGATAGTATAACCTCTCCTGGGAAGAGAGACTTTATTGCTTATTCCCCAGATCAAACATTTACTAATACCTTAGATTTCATCCCAGAACCAGCTGATAAACCTTACAGAAATTCGTATTTCGTTGATGATGCACCACGTTGGGTTGTTGATGTTCCAGGAACACTAGGTCCATGGGAATCTGTCAGTATTGCTTCAACAGTAAGTTCATTCTATTACAGTTATTTATGTGATGACATTACCAAGACAATTGGAACCCAACTTGATAGTTTTAATAATATCACTGAGAGTAGAGAAGCTGGTGACTGGGGGTCATTTACATGTCAGGGAAAAGGTGAAACTGTAGTTTACGATGAAGCTATTGAAACTACAGAGGTGTTGAGAGTGACTTTCCCAGCTGAAAGATTATCTTTTCTCTTGAATTATGAAAACACTATGGTTGTTACTGTTACAGCGGCTTCGGGATCACAGAAATTTGAACTTAAAGATAAAATACATGTTTACCCAACCTCATCCTTCTCAGTTTTCACTGGGTACAGCTATACCCCACCTATATCCACTAGGTCCTCATCATCATCAATATCAGACTCAGAAGGTTCAGCTGTATCAAGCATTTCTTCGAGTATTTTTAGCGAAGCATCTCAAGAATCAAGCTCTATTCAATATCAAGAGTCCTTTAGATCTTCCAGGTCTCCTTCATCATTGGACTCTGCATCAAGCGCTAAATCTAGTTTTGTTTCCAGTTCTGTTTCATCTGCATATGGCAGTGCTGAAATAGTGTCTTCCAAGGCTGTTGCTTCATTCTCAGATTCGGATTCATCAACTATTTTTTCTACCCTATCCTTGTCTTCTACTGAATACATAGCTTCAGGCAGTTCACCAATCTCCTTTTCATCTACTGGAGACATAGCTTCAAGCAGTTCATCAATCTCCCTGTCTTCTACCGGATACATAGCCTCAAGCAGTTCATCAATCTCCCTGTCTGCCACTGGAAACATAGCTTCAAGCAGTTCATCAATCTTCTTTTCTCCTACTGGAGACATAGCCTCAGACAGTTCATCAATCTCCCTGTCTGCCACTGGAGACATAGCTTCAAGCAGTTCATCAATCTCCTTTTCATCTACTGGAGACATAGCTTCAAGCAGTTCATCAGTCTCCCTGTCTGCCACTGGAAACATAGCTTCAAGCAGTTCATCAATCTTCTTTTCTCCTACTGGAGACATAGCCTCAGACAGTTCATCAATCTCCCTGTCTGCCACTGGAGACATAGCTTCAAGCAGTTCATCAATCTCCCTGTCTGCCACTGGAGACATAGCTTCAAGTTCATCAATCTCTTTTTCATCATCATCTACTTTAGCACCAAAAATATCTGGTTCTTTCGTTAATAATCAACCATCTTGGGTAATAAATATACCGGGGGGCCTTGGTCCATGGACTGCTATAGAGTTTGATGGTCGTACTGATTCTTCTTTCTCATTTGCTGGTGTGAGGTATGTTGTCGATGGTGTAAGTCATCCGTTGAACATCTCCTCTTTATCAACTCTACAATTAAAGACTGATTTATTTAGTGACAATGGCTTTGATTTGTTCTTTGGAGGCAGAGTAATTTTTGGCTCTAGTTTTACTGTTGATGTTACAGTTACCATTACTACCCCGGATCACAGAAGAATTGTAAAGAGAGCCACATCTTCCTGGGAGTTGTCAGATACTATTAGTGCAGAGGCATCATCAACCTCTACTGTGGATCACAGAACCTCCTCTGCCAGTTCAATCTCGACACCTGTTTCATCAGGTCTTGTCACTTCCTCTGAGGCTTCCGCGTCAGGTCCAATCTCTTCATACATTACTTCCTCTGCTTTATCCGCCGAAAGAATAACGTCAGGATCAGGTGTCAGCTCTTCCTTTGAATATGCTTCTACAGCTGCTATATTTTCTACTGTTAGTGCAATTTCAGATATATCATCAACTTCAGAAACTTCAGTAACTTCAGAAAGATCTTATAGTTCGATTGCATTATCCCAAATTGCTTCAACCAGTGGTAATTATGAAGCTTCGGCTACTGCTACTCTTATTCAAACGTTAACGGATACCGATATTTTGACAACTGTTATTACTCTTACTTCATGCTCAAAAACTAAATGTACTGAAGTCCCAGTCTCTACTGGTCTCACTGTTGTGACCACTACAATTGGAAATGCTGTTAGCTCTTATACCACTTATTGTCCATTAACTAACACAGCTGTCATAGTTACTTCTTGCACAGATAAACTATGCTCAGAAAATCTTATCACAGGATTTACTGTTGTTACAGGAAATTCAAAAGGTCCTGCGACTACTTATACCACTGACTTCCCACCAAGCAGTGCAGGCTTTATTCCTATTGTCACAGAAACAGAGATTAGTACTTCTCAAGGTCCAGTAAGAGGTACACACACTAAATCTACTAGAAGTGGAAGAGCGTATTCCACAACTAGTTCTGATGGTTCATCCAATGATAGTGTTTTCCTATCAAACGTTTCTTTTAGTCGTACCTTTGGAGAAGTTAGTTTTACAACAAAAACCAGTGTCGCAGTTGCTTCAACTCCTAAACTAAGTACTATTGAAGTTTCTGATTCCAGTCTTGGTAATGCTTATATTTCAGGAGTCACTACTGCTGCTCAGTTCACTGCAAACACTGCTGTTGGACTTTTTTCTAATGACGCTACTTCTGCTGCTTCCGAAGCCACTAAATCCACCGTTGGTGCAGTTATTTCTTCTGCTACCTCTGTTGCTGCTGAAACGACAGTAGGTATATCACAATTTGAAGGTGGTGCTATAAATGGCTTACAGATTTCGGTATTGGCCATATTAATTTCTTTGTTGTTCTCTTTTTGAGTTGTGTGCTCTCAGTTTTTTAAATTTCAAATCGTGTTCGATCTTATTTGAACAGATATTTAACTTGTGTCTTTTTTAGACTGTTACATTAATTTGTTATCTAGTATATTTAATTCGACTATAACATATTTTACGGTGTAGGTAATTGGAGAAATTAAAGTATCTTATGTTTTCAAAATACATTTCATAATGATTAATAATTGAAGGCTAACTTTGACATTTCTACAGTCCTGATCCTCTCTTTCCTCTGGATTACTTGTAATCAAAAATAAAAACTCAACAATGTTCTCTTTTTGTTGTGTACGCCTTTGGTTGTAATATTTTACGGATACTTCACAGCAGCACTTCTTCTGTGATTATTATTATGTAACGGAACTATACATTATCCATTAGAGCGTATATCACATTATCTGCCTAGGTATACGGATTGAGAAACTTCCATCGAACCCACTGCATGTGATCACAAAGAAGCAGATACATCCAAATTAAGGTTAAGATAATGACATAGCTGTCGCTCCAAGAATCTGGAGCTTTGCTAGCTGGCTTTTGATTTAAGCACAAGAATTCTTGCAAGTCAATTATGAACTGTTTTATTTAACTTTGAAATAGACAAGCTCTCGAGAATGACCAAACCAAAAAAAAAGATAAAAAAAAAATGTTAGTTAGTACCTTTCTAGGGACTTATCAGAGTGGGCTAAGTTTGCTCAATTTGCTGGGAGAGGAAAGTTCCATTCGTTATTTATAGCAGATCATCTTTCACCACTGGATGTATATGAAAATTAAAATAATTCTTATTTATTAAAAAATAAATAAGAATTTCTTCATAATTAAAAAATTAATTAATTAATTACGTTCCTTCAAAAGTTCAGCAAAAGTTGGTGTTTGCATTTCTAGGATTGATCCTAGCTTAGTTTTCTCAGCAATAGTTTACTTAACAAGGAATATCTCGATTGGTGTGACTTTCAGTACTGCTAGTGAACAACCATAACACTTTTTTAGAAGAATTGCCAATCTTGATCAGTTAAGCAATGGAGGAAATGGTTGGAATATTGTCACGAGCTATTTTATCTAACACTGCGAGAAAGTTACTTGGAAGATCAACGCTCCCACTACAGGAAGAAAAATACAAACAAGCTAGTGAAAATCTCGATCTTTTTTACGATTTGTTACTATCTTGATGGGGCGACGATGCTCTAGCTTATGATAAAGTAAAAGGAGTCTTTGATGGCCCCGAAAAGATCAGAATAATAAACCATGCTGGTGAGTTCTACAAAGTAGAAGGTCCCCGAAGTCAACCTACTGCAAATTTCCGATGATCTCTTAGTCAAGCGAGGAAAACTACCAATCCTTTCAGACGAAAAAGAGGTTGAGAGAATGAATATTGATGATATTCAGCATTAGATGTAAAAGATATCTATTAAAC
This sequence comes from Wickerhamomyces silvicola, assembly GCA_030570795.1. NCBI lineage: Eukaryota > Fungi > Ascomycota > Saccharomycetes > Phaffomycetales > Wickerhamomycetaceae > Wickerhamomyces > Wickerhamomyces silvicola. The sequence goes on along the minus strand of JAJLWN010000031.1, from coordinate 2,682 downwards.
CGTGAAATAATAATTGGTTTCGGTTTTTTGACTTTCTAGTTTGTTTTTCACATATATATAGTTAAGGGTTTTTTTGGTAACAACATATTGTGAAGAGCGATCCACTTTGTATATTTTTTCGTTTTAAAAGTATTTGTTCCACAATAACGGACTTATAAATTTTTATATCCACCCAATATATATTTTAGTGAGAAGAGCTTGGATTAATAGACTTCAATATAATGTCAACTTTTGAGGTTCTGAAATTTTTAACAAAGCTGGAAATAACCAAAGCAAATGATAAACAGCGTTACCCTACTTAAAATGAATTAGGATGACTTTGTACCCCTGAATATGTAAGAGATGTCTTAAACATTAAGATTTACCAAACAGCTGGCATGTAAAGGAAAAGTATATTTGAGCCCCAATGAGGCTTGCTCATCCTTACAGTCTGAGACTAGTTTATAGGAAAATGAAATCTGCGTGTGTGATGTCACCCTAATATAGGATTTTCAAACAACAGCGGTCTTTGAAAGGCCCAGGTGATTAAATTGTTTTTAGAGGACTATTTTCTCCTTGAACGATATTCGAGGTAAGTGGCTGCTGAAACGTTTTCAATGAGTTAGATATTTTTGGTATAGCACAGGATTACGCTTTTATTTTTTTGATTCAAGCTAATATTTTTCGATTGGGGCTTCTGAGAGTATAGTGGAACTAAAAACAATGCCATTTAGGCGAAAATTTATGTCTAACTAAAAACTAACGCTGGTATGCGATTGATCTACTTGGTTCACTCCAATGTGAGCCTCAAAAACATCTGTGGTTACTACACCAGATGTTTGAAACATTTCGATCACCAACTATCAGTACCCGAATAGGTAACAGCTCTTCCACAAAAAGTATAATGTTACAGCTATTACTTTTTGATAAACGCATAGTAAAAAGAAAAAACTCTTCACCTGGAATGAGCCCCAAAAACTATGTTTGATTTACATCTCTGATTTGCTTGAAACAAACTAATGGAGAAAAGATAGACCATCATGCCAAGAATCACCGTTCACATCTAAAACAAAGTTTCAAAGACAAACAGAGAGGATCATCTTTCTTGGTTGAACATCAAATTCTACTTTACTGAGGATTTGATGTTGAAATGAAAACCTCCCTCCATTCAAAATTTTTTGCCTACTGTCTCTGGTGGTGTGATATTTCTACTTTTATACAACTCTTTGAAGAGTAGTAAACTAAATACTTTCATTTTATTCATATCTTTTCGATACTGGATCCAGGCGTGAAAGAAAACGACAAGGTAATCTCAACACCGACGTAATTGAAAAAGATGTTCCAACAAGTCTTAGACTTCTTTGCATATATGATTTACAAATTGTTCTCACCTCAAATCGGTCCTACATCCACTCCAATGTATAGTTCACTATTTAAATGATATAAATTAGCAATATTTTCTACTTTAACTCTTAGTCAAACAATCAAACAACAATTCTATTTAAACTAGGATGAGTATCAAAATTTACTTAAAGCTGGTATTTTTATGGTTGATATCTACTGTACAAGCTGTAAAGTATAATTTGCCTTGTTCAATTGACGGCCTGCCGCTGTCTAATGGTTTCAATGCTCGTTTTTTCGATTATCCAAGTGCCTCCACCACAAAGGAGCAAAATTCTACATATATGAGCACAGATTATAAGTCTGGAAAAGTGGTAAATACTTCAACAGAAATCCTGAATCCTGCATTCTATTTTCCATGGTCATCAGGAGACGATGGTACCAATGAATATGGAGATATATATGGTATAAACAGACTCATAAGTAATTTTCTAGTTGAGCTGACCGGGTATTTCAAAGCACCTGAAACTGGAAATTACACTTTCTACTCTGCAGGTGACGACTCTGTCATGCTATTAGTTGGAAATGCTGCTGCATTTGAGTGTTGCAATACAAATTCTTCCATAAATGGTACTGATGATTATTATAATTTTAATTATTACAAGGGTGGCTACCCACCACAAAAAGACGCTAAAAAATATAACGTCAAAAATGGCAATGGTCCAAATATTACTCTTCAAGCTGGAGAATACTATCCAATAAGACTAGTATATGCGAATATTATCAACCAAGCATGGCTAGATCTTACTGTAACAACACCTTCTGGTAACAGTATAACTACAGACTGGTCACAGCTCATTTATCAATTTGCCAATTCTGATGATGGTGGTGTATGTATTACTACGACAACTACAGTAACGACTCCATGGACAGGAACATTCACCAGCAGTTATTTGACTACTGGTAGTGACTCTGTTCTTACTGATGTTGTTCAGACACCTTTCAGCAGCCAAACCTCAAGCAGTTCGTCATCAACGCCACTCTCCAGCAGTCCAGCTTCAAGCAGCTCCTCACTAAGCATTCCATCATCAAAGCCACCATCTAGTGATTCTATTTTTATTTCTACATCGACATGGCCACAATCTTACACAAGTACTTACACAACTGTTCGTACTGATGGTTCTTCTATTATTGTTGTTGGTAAACCTCCATCAACTACCACTACATCTACTCCATGGACTGGCTCTTTCACTACAAGTTACTTGACTACTGGCTCTGATGGGGTTATTACTGATGTTGTAAAAACTCCAAGCCATTCAGGCTCTCCTGGAACTACCACATCGACATGGCCTCAATCTTACA
>JAJLWN010000030.1:0-49079 GCA_030570795.1 Wickerhamomyces silvicola | reverse complement strand
GTTTTAAAATCTTGAGCGATTTCTCTAACTAATCTTTGGAATGGTAATTTTCTAATCAACAATTCAGTAGATTTTTGGAATCTTCTAATTTCTCTCAAGGCAACAGTACCTGGTTTATATCTGTGTGGTTTCTTAACACCACCAGTTGATGGTGCTGATTTTCTAGCCGCCTTAGAAGCTAATTGTTTTCTTGGTGCTTTACCACCAGTTGATTTTCTTGCTGTTTGTTTTGTTCTGGCCATTGTGTTTGGTTTTGAATAAAAGAATGAGAAAGGGAAAAAAAAAAAAGATTTAAAAAAAAATGTGGGAAAGGGGATGCTTATAAATGGCAAAATATCAGAAATGTGGTGTTCATTTTTTGGTTTCGCATGTTTTGCTTTTTTCCCGTTTCATTTTGCGAAAAAACCCACTCATATTTTGTTAGTGCCAATAGTCTAAAAATTGTATGACCATGTCGTTATCTCTCTCTTTTTTTTTTCTTCTTCTCTGGCTTAAAGTGGGCTTTTGTTTACTCAAGTATACTGGTTGTTACGCACTTAGAACGTGTAATTCTGGGGCTGGGAGAATGTGCCTGTGTTTACGCATGAGTCTTACGCGTTGGCTTTGTTTTTAAATGGGAATGGGGATAAAACTGTGGGTAAATATGAGAACGTTTTTCATATATATATATTTGGGAAGGCTATTGGGGGGGTGGAGACCCATGTTTACACACAATTCATGTGTAAAACGTAGAACGGTGCCCTTAATCTAGCTTTTTTTTGCCCCCCCCCTAAGAGTTTGGGATTAAAGGCACAACCTGACTCATAGTTAAAGCGGTTGAAAATTTAGAGTGGCAATGTGGTAATTTTTTTTTGATTATTTAATAGCCCCTTATTTCGCACAAATTGGTATTAGCATTATAAAACATATATATATTATTAATTATTAAACAATGTCAGGTAGAGGAAAAGGTGGTAAAGGTCTTGGAAAAGGTGGTGCTAAACGTCATAGAAAAATCTTGAGAGATAATATTCAAGGTATTACAAAACCAGCTATCCGCCGTCTTGCAAGAAGAGGTGGTGTTAAACGTATTTCCGCTTTAATTTATGAAGAAGTCAGAGGTGTGTTGAAATCGTTCTTGGAGAACGTCATTAGAGATGCAGTTACTTATACCGAACACGCAAAGAGAAAAACTGTTACTTCATTAGATGTTGTTTACGCTTTAAAGAGACAAGGCCGTACATTGTATGGTTTCGGTAATTAATGAATGGGATGTATATTATGAATCGGATTTAGTGCTTGAGTGTAGTGGGAGTGTAGCGGGTGCGTAGCGTGTCGGTAGTGTGAGATGTCTGGTGTCATTGCGTATGTACAGCCCAGTCTTACTAAGTCTCCATTCCCAATACCATTCACACATGTAGATACCACTTATAAACCTTTTACACAGAAATGGCAAAAAGAATATTGTGTGTGTGTGATTATGTAATCATATATATAATATATATATATATATATATATACTTGTGCCATGAACCCACTATTGCTTACGGTAATGCTGAGACTGATAATGACGCTTGTCATAACACTTGTAATAACAAGACCGTCTTTAGTACTCCTAACACTATCCTCTTCTGTTTTCCATTTTAATGCCCAATACTAAAAAATGAGGAATAATAACGGAGATAATGATCTGTAAACAAGCAGAAGTGTTAACAACAAGTCGTGGTGATAACGTCATACTTAGACATAGTATCAATGATTGTGATATGGTAATAAATATAGTTACTATAGTACTATAGTCACTAGAGTAATACTTCCTTTCAAAGGGTTCTAGCCATTTTGTGAATTCCTCTCTTCATACAATTAAAGATAAAAAAAAAAATTATTGGGTTACCCGCCCCTTTTTGTTTTGAATCCTCTTTTTCTTCTCTATCCTAATTACGATGGAATTAAGGGTTAGATTTATAATCATATCTTCTTTTTATCCCTTGTTTCATCACTTTTTAATACCCCCCCCCCCTAGTCCTAATACTTGCAACACACAGCCGTTAAGAGCTATGACTTCTTTACAGGTTTTCCCAAAACTACGTCGCACTTTGACCGACGTTATGGAAGACGAGCTATACCATGTCCCTTCAAACAACTCGGCTGCTTCGTTCATAATGCAAAACCACAATCTAAACAACTCAAACAACTCGATAAAGTCCCCGACTCTGGCACACCAGCGCATGTTCAAGAACTCGAGTGCCTTGAACTCTGAGGAAATGTTGACCATCCCGGACCACGTCAACCATGAGCTATATTATGACATCCCAGAACAACTACCAGAGGATTTTAACGACTCAAACATCTTCAACGAATTCGCAGACCCAACCCTGACAACAACAAACTCGAACTCGAACTTCACTACATTTGAAAATACTCAGAACCCTCAGCCTCAAAAACTGTTGAAATTCAATGATGACTTGACCTTGGACTATTTCCAGAGTGACGACGACTCAAAGTTTGTTATTTTTCCAGAAGTTTTATCGCCTAACTTGATTCCGGAGGAGATTGAAGATGAGGAAATTAGTGACGATGATGAAGACGAAGAGTTCAACACTTATTTGGATAGCATACATAATAATTCTTTGAATTCCGATGTCGACAAAATGAGCCTTGTCTCCTCCGATGATGAATACTCTTCAAATTCCTCTATAATGGAGGACGATGATGACGATGAAAGCTATACGCCTACCTTCAAGCGGCTCAAAGAGGAGGTTTTGAAACCTAAAAAGAGAACTGCTCCCATATCAAACACTGTCTTCCACTCAATCCAATCAAACAATAATGCTAATAATCACCAATGCTCACTCATCAATCCAAGCACAAATCAGCCTTGTCTAAAGCAATTCTCAAGACCTTACGATCTAATAAGGCATCAAGAAACAATCCATGCATCCAAAAAGAAAATATTCAGATGTATTGTCTGTAATAAACTTGAAGGTGGTTTATCAAATAAAACTTTCTCAAGAGGCGATGCCTTATCGAGACATATCAGAGTTAAACATGGTTTAACGGGTCAAGAAGCTACTGATGCTTTACAATATGCTAAAGATCATGTTGAATACATATAATCTTTTTTTCTTTTTTTTTTATACATAGACATAATATTTATTTAAGAATCCCTTTTGTACTATAACTTGAACCCTTCATTTGCAACCGATTCTGCTCTTTCCTTTGCAACCTGTGGATCTAAATAATAACTATTTTCAATTTTAAAATTTTCATTCAGTTTTAAAACTAAAGGAACTGCATTTGGTATATTGACGTTCTTAATGTCATCATCACTAATTTCTTTGATTATTTTCAAAATTGACCTTATTGTAGAACCATGCCCAACAACAAACACTGTCTTATCTTTTCGCAACTCACCAAAGATTTCATCTTCTAAGTAACTTTGCAATCTCTTCACAACCATATGCAATGATTCGCCGTTGGGTATTTCATTCATAACATCTTTATATCTTTCATCGATCGCACTCTTCTGATCTCGTTTATCAACCAACGGTGGAACTCCGTCGTACGCTCTTCTCCAATACATGTATTTTTCTTTACCAACTTTACTCAGCACTTCACTTTTGTTTTGTCCTTGTAATGCACCATAATGACGTTCGTTCAACCTCCAGCTTCTCTTTATGTCAATCCACTCCCTATCCAATGTTTCAGTTATTATAGTGGCAGTCTGGCACGTTCTTGTTAGTTTAGAAGTGAAGATAATATCAGGGTACAAGTTGAATTGTTTTAATAAATTAGCTGAATTTCTAGCTTGTTCTTTGCCTTTCAACGTCAGATGAACGTCAACCCATCCACAAAACAAGTTCTGATCATTGAACTCAGATTGCCCGTGCCGCATTAAAATGAGAGTATAACCCATTTGAGCTTTGATAGAGATTGTAGAATAATTGTAGGATAGTTGTAGGATAATTGAGTATTAAAAGTGAGTATTAATGAGTATTAAATGAGTATTAAATGATTATTAAGTGAGTATTGAATGAGTATTAAATGAGTATTAAATTGATCAAGTGATGTACTTCTTGAATAGGTTTGAAGCGATGGCAAATAAATATATGTTCTGATTACATAATAATAATACATAATAGATTACATAACTAAACAGGCCATAGACTTTACTTGGATTGAAGTAAGTTAAATAGAACACATTTGATTGGTGAAATAAGTTCAATAAGTGTAATAAGTGTAATAAATGTAATGAGCTTAATGAGCATAGTGAGCATAATCAATAAGAATGTCTTTGGCATGTCGTGGGATATCATATAATCTTCATGGGCAAGCTCTACACCACAGGGTTCGTCTATGTCGAATTATGCGCGAAACCTCCCAAAGAACCCTTTAGAGTGTGTCTGCTATTCTGGATAATCTGTTTATATGCCTCATTCGTGCCTCATTTAGATACAGTTCCACCTACTCGCTTAATCTATATATATCAGCAAATTTTATTTAACCGTGTCTAGGCGAAAAGGTGACACAAAATGCCCACCCATCTTTCAAGATACCTCAGTATTACAAACACGACCTGAACTACTATTTTTCCCCTACTTAGTACTATCTACTTATTTACATTCACTTCGAAATTAATCTCAAATAATCGGTAATAGTCTAAAAGTCTTTGGGAGAGCCTAAAGCTTTTGCTATTGAGATTAAGAGAGTCAAACTTGCATAAAAACTCTCGTCTATATTGGTTTAATTATCTATATGTAAAGAAAGCTATATCAGCTCATTCTTTGCACCCTTTAAATGTGTGAGATGAGTGATATTGAAACTCAATCAAAGAAAAAGTTTTACGAAAGTAATGCAGGTGAAGGTACAATAGCTTTCAATCAATACGTAACTGGACACCCATTAGTGGTTTGCTTAGTGTCAGTTCTCCGAATGTTTTTTTTTTAGTTGAGTTAGACCAGACCATTATAATTACGATTTTATCGACAGTAGATATTAAATTTGATGCGTATGATGAATGGGTTGCTTCTGGATATTTGTTAACAATGTCGGTACTCGCAGCTACTTGGGGTCGGGCTGCAATTACTTTTTGGTAGAAAGGGTTTGTTGTTGATGTCATTAGTATTATTTGAAGCTGGGTCTTTAATGTGAGCATTGGCCCCAAACATGGTTATATTGATTGGTGGAAGAGTGTTGGCTGGTGTTGGTGATGGTATTCAGATTTTAACGTTCATAATTGTATCTTAAATGATTAAAATGAATAAGAGAGCTTTGACTGTCACTCTTACTGGTGTGGCATATTCCCTATCGTCAGTAAATGGGACTCTTATTGAGTGGTGCATTTAGTGACAGGGTCACTTGGAGATGGTGTTTTTATATTAATTTACCTATTGGTGGAGTAGCTGGTGTCATACTAGTTTGTTCTTTCAATCCACCAAAGACTAAGAGAATTTACAAAGAAAATTTCGGTTCATTAGACTACATTGGTGCTCTACTATTAAAAAGTGGTACTGCTTTGTTTTTATTAGCTTTATCATTTGGTGGAATTAATTTTCCATGGAGATCAGGTCCAGTTATATCCTTATTTGTTTTGGGAATCCTAGTTATGATTGCCCTCGCTATCTTTAATTTTTGAATACTAAAAACATGCAATTATCCCACTAGATATTGTAAGGGACCCTCAAGTTCTTATATCTGTTGGAACTTTATTCCTTTCATTTTATTGTTTCGTGGGACTAATTTTTTACTTCTCAACCGATTTTCAAGTTCTTCAAGGTAATGATCCACTACTTACGAGTTATCATTTATTACCATTGATTATTGCCTTAATGCTAGGTCGTATTGGGAATGGGATGTTAATGAAAACGACAAGTTTCATAGAACCATATGCAATCGTTGGTGGTCCAATTTGGCGCAATTGGTGTTGCGACTCTAACATTATTAGATTTTTATAGCTCAAGTGCTAGTAATATTGGTTTATTAATTTTATCTGGAATACCAATTGGTTTCATATTACAAACTGGAGTCTTGGCTGCACAATTACATGCTCCAAAGTCTGAAGGTTCAACAGTCTTGACAACTGCATTCTTGAATTTTTGCTTGTTCTTTAGGTAGTACTATTGGAACCAAATATTTTCTTCGTAGGCTTAAAGCTAACCAGAAGAATAACACAGGCTAAACGGTATATAAAGCAAATTTGAAATTTTCAATCACATTTATACTTTCTTCACCGTCCAGCGAGGCCGTTAAACAAATATTGGCTTTATGAACAAGACAAACATACCTCAAGTGGGTTGCTTATGGAATAAACTAAGAACAAATAAATTGTAGTAAAGATTCCATTTGTTCGATATGCAAGTGAATGTTGTTTGTTTTGATTTTACCCGATTCGGGTTAAATTAAATTTTGACTTAGCTTGTGAAGTAAATTTATACGGGATTCCTCATTAAAGAGTGTCTTAGGGCTATTAAAAAGAGTCTGAAACAAAAGTAAATGGTCTTACAAGAGCCAAAGGATCAAATACAGAGTCATTCGGCTCAAAGTTCTCTTTCTCTTTCTTCTACCACTTCAAATCTGCTAAAGAAGAGTAAGGAAGAAAACCCATTCAAAGACATTGAAAAAAGTGCACAAAGAGATAGAAATAGATTGTCCAATATGCTTGAGACTTATAGAACCAGCTCAGATGGAAACACAGTGGATGAAGAGGAATATACGGATGCAGATGAATTCATTGTGAACAAGTCTAGATCTGATGAAAGTCTCCCACTAGAAGATATTCCAAAGATCAATGTTGCAGAGTCTGACAAACTGTTTGAATTTGAAAAACCAGCAGCCTCTGTTACCGAGTCAGCTAATGCAGAGCTAGGTGGACGTCGTGTAGGAACGTCATCAGCTTTGGATATAAATAGAAGATCAATGATTTCGGAATATAATGCAAGTATTCATGAAGTTGAAAAAGTTGCCTATCTTGATAAGTCAATAATTGAGCCACTAGGTGAAGATGAAAATGAAGTTGGTGTTGTTAGAAAGCCATCGATTATCAAAGTTGGAACTTCTCCAGCACATCAAAAGAATAACTCAACTAGTGAAACTTTCCATGAAAGGGATTTATCCTTTGACTCCAATAAAGTCAGTGCTGGCTCACCAAAATCCAACAGTGCTATTCCAGTCGAACAAAACTATGATATTGTATCACTTGAAGATAAGTTAAAGTCAGTTGAAGAGCGTAGAGATTCTAATGCCGATTCATTTGATTTTGATATTGGTCCATTAAATACTAGAAGAGAAGATGCTAAACCAAGAAGCTCAGATAGGTTGTCTTTAACTAATATTGAAATAGCACTTCCATCAAGGTCACCAAATAGACCAATTAGTTCTATTGATCTAACTAGACCATTTGAAAAATTAACATTTGATGATGGTAGAAGAACTAAATCAGATATTGGAATTATTGATGTTATAGAGAAGGAGTTATCCCATAACAGGTCTGATTCAAGTGATTCATATAAGTCAGCTCAAGGCCCAAGACCTTTACCACCGCCACCTGTTCCAAAGCATGATGCCCAACCAATTGGTGAAGAAGAATTCATTACTGAAGACGAAGAGGAAGCAAAAGAGCTAAGAAAGTTAAAGAAGAAAAGCAAAAAAAAGAGAACATCTTTGAAAAAAGGTCACTTCAACCATAATACATTATTACAATTAATGCAAGTTACTGAAGGTACGATAATTGGACAAGAATTCCAAAACATTGGATTGGAGACAACAGAAAAGCAACTGTTAGAGAGATTGGTTGATTCCTTATCAAGATTAACTGCTGATATGATTATTGACTCTGAAAGACATGATGAAAGTATTAGAAGACTGAATAAGGCCATAAGGGCATTGGAAGGATTTTGATTTATGAACAATCAAGGACAAAAATTCGAAAAAACAGATAAGAGTAAGAAATTTTTTTGGTGTATATTTAATGAATGATAGTGTTTAATTTTACTTGTAAAAATATGTAAAAAAGTCATAAATATTTATACAGTAAATATACAATAAAAAAAAATTACAATATGCAAACCTCCCCTTCATTTAGTTAACTAACCATTCTCTTTGGCAATCAATTCACGATCTTTGATCTCATAAATTCCGATTTCTTCATCAATAGAATCCAAAGTTAGACCAGAATTGGAAATTTTCTCAAAATCTGGATGATCTAAAGTCCAACCTAGTTTATTTGATAGATAAGTTGCAACTAGATCACAATAACCTAGCAAGCTAATATCAAACTCAGAGTGTTCAACAAGATCTTTATTAATTAGAATTTGTGGAATATTATCAGGTATCATATTAACGATCTCACTAACAGGCGCAACTTTTAGTGAAGTTCCAATACATAACAATAAGTCGCATTCTTCAATATCCTTTTTGATTGAATTGTGGAATCTTTCAGGTAAATCTTCACCAAAAAAAGTTATATCAGGCTTCATTACTCCAAAAGATTGGGGATAATAATTTTCATCTTTCTCAAATCTTTTTGTTCTTTCCAAATAACAATTTGGACAAATTGGTAATTCCATGTCTTTTATATACTTAAAGATTTTTGAACCGTCAACTTTCCATTTACAAGTTTGACAAGTTGCAGTTGCAAAAGAGCCATGACATTGAATAACTTTTTCAGGAGAAATTCCAACATTTGCCTCTAAATTATCGATATTTTGAGTATAATTTCTTAAAAGCTTACCCTTTTCCTCTAGTTTTCTAATGAATGCATGTAATGGAGTGAATGAACCAATTGGTGGTAATATGATATTAGCAATGGTATAAAAAATTTCAGGCTCTGCTCTAAAAGTTTGTAAATCGAACACTTCTTGCGGATCAGATAAACCTAAATGTTGTACTCTCGAATAAATACCCTTGGATGATCTAAAATCTGGTATACCTAAACTTGTTGATATCCCTGCACCTGTCAATACAAGAATTTTATTTGCATTTTTTATTTTCTCTATGGCTGAATCAATTGTATTTAAACCTTCAATTCTTGTTCTCATAAAGAGCACTTTGTTCATGGCCTTTTGCAGCATTTTGACTATTTTCATCAAGTTTTTCTCATCTTCTATATCATCATCAAATCGAAAAGAGAAGAACCCTAATAACACAACAACATACAATAAATCGGAACCTTTAGGATTATCTGGTAAAAAATGATCAAGAAATGCCTCCATTCCTTGTTTTTTCAAATATTTCCTTGCAGAAGAGCTTTCCTCCCTAGTAACAGCTGGCAATACCCATTTACCATTAACCTTCTTAATCTTTGGCTTCTTTATGTGTTCTGCTGAAGATTTCGAGCTCGATGAACCCGTAGGAGACGTACTCTTGATATCCTCGTTATGTATAGGCCCCAGTGCCGAAGAGTCTGAGCTTGACGAGCCTGTTTCTGATGGTGAATCTCTGACATGGTTATCCACTACTGCCTTTGGCAACGGGGCAGAGTTTTCCAGTGGCACATCATCAGGGTGCTCTGTTTTTGCATATTTCTTGCTTCCATTATCATCTGCGTCTAATGAACGTTTGACTGGCTCACTCATGAGTCCTTTACAAGATCCTTTTTTTCCCAAGTGTTTAGACCGCCCTTTTGTTGTGGTTACGCCCTTACCGTTTAGACCTCCTTGTAAAAAAAAAAAGTAGGTCGCGCTTGGGCAGTGGTAATTTTTTTTATTGGGCACAGCTAGCGGAGAGGGCCAGCCTAGGAATTTGTGATAGCCAGGGGGGGAGACTCTGGGCAGGGGGCTCCATTGGGAACCACAATTTTTTTCCAGCTGGAGAATCGAGTTATACTTTCGGTGGCACAAGTACGGTGTTACAACTAGACAGATAATACGAGGCAGAATACAGTGATATTTACTCTTTGAAACGACATCTAATTGCCATTAAAGCCCCAAACGTGGTTAAAAAAAATGGTTACATGGTTATGGCAAAAAAAAAAGAATGTGGTGTCTGGATGGCGTAACCGTATAACCATGTTGGTCTAGGAGTTTGACAAGATAGGTGAGTACTATGGGTGTGAGAATACGGGTTGCCAGGGGGGGCTCTAAAGGAGAGTTCTGATGGAAGTTTGTGAATCGTTTGAAAGGTGACATGGTGACATGGTGACATGGGGACACGGTGACATGGTGACACGGTGACATGGTGACACGGTTACATGGTGACACGGTTACACTAGAATATTGTGGGAACGTTATATAAATGAGAGCTGAATACCTGGGTATATAGACTCTCACGAGTAACACTTTGAAATCACATCTAAATTACAACAATGCTACAAATGCTAAAATGGCTATAGAAGAAGAAGAAGAGAGTTACCCGGATAAACCAGGGCTTTTTTTCCTTCTTTTCTCGGGTAAGCATCAAAAATTGTTGGAAAAAACTTTATAGCTGCACACTAACATACAAAATGTCAAGTAATAGAGCTGTCAGATTGCCAAAGTTGGAGAGGCTGCGTGTCAAGAAGGCGACAGTTGAGCAAGGGGCGAGTCCTTGTATCGTAATGATGTCGACGTTGTTGAACTGCTGGGCTTCGAACGGTGAAGGATCAGCAGCGTGCAAACAAATTGAAGATAATCTGAAAACATGTATGGAGACGAGAGTATGTATTTTGGTAACAATTAGGGAGAGTTTATAACTAACATATTAGACGAGGGGTGTCGGTGCCAGATCCTCTATAAATTACCACGCCAACCGTTTGTTCCCAAGGATAAGTGGTAAGCCACATGATTAAAGCCATTCTGTACATATAAGATGAGTCGTGATTACTGATATGACGAAGAATAACTGACTCTAATTAATGACCTGAGAACTGATTAACTGTAATTCCATAAAACTGAGCTACCACAAAAACCAAGGCATATACAACACAAAATTAACATCTATATTTCCAATTAACATCTATATATCCTCTATAACTGAAATTACCCTCCCCTCTTCCTCTACTCCCTCCCAATCGCTTCATAACCACTTCCTCTACTCCAATCGCTTCATAACCATTTCCCAAAACATATATTTCCCAATTAGGTATTTTTCTTCTTTTTTTTCGTAAAAAACTTAAAAAAGTGTTGCCCCATTTCAATATCTCGTTTAAACGAATAATTTTTTTCGCGTCTCGTTTAGCGCGTATAAGTGGGATTCTTCTTCTTTTTTTAATGGATGAATTCAAACGAGTTTGTTATTTAAACTGAATAGTTCTTGTGGAAAGCCAATTGAGCACGATGTCATCCACAGATTTGAAAAAGACACAGGGAGAGTTCTCTAAGGTGTTGCACGGTGAAGACGGTGGTAGTAAAACAGGTATCTCTGCACTTTTGTCAAAGAATAAACAGGCACAAGAGGTTGCTGTTTCGGACTATCTAAAACACTGGGACGGTAAAACTGATAAAGAGGCTGAGAAGAAAAGACTAGAAGAGTATAACCAAAGTACTCATTCTTATTATAACGTTGTTACGGATTTCTACGAATACGGTTGGGGTACTTCGTTCCATTTTTCAAGATACTATCCAGGTGAAGCATTTGCACAGGCTAGTGCAAGACATGAACACTATCTAGCCAACAAGATTGGTATTAAAGAAGGCTGGAAAGTGCTTGATGTTGGTTGTGGTGTTGGTGGTCCGGCAAGAGAAATTGCAAGATTTACCGGTGCACACATCACTGGTATTAACAACAATGATTATCAGATTGTAAAGGCTAATTACTATGCTAAGAAATTCAACTTACAAGACCAATTGAATTTTGTTAAGGGTGATTTTATGAATTTGGATTTTGAACCAGATACTTTTGATGCGGTTTACGCAATTGAGGCAACTGTTCATGCTCCTGTATTAGAAGGTGTTTATGGTGAAATTTATAAAGTCTTAAAACCAGGTGGTGTCTTTGGTGTTTATGAATGGGTTATGACCGATAAATACGATGAAACCAATCCAGAACATAGAAAAATTGCTTATGAAATTGAAATTGGTGATGGTATTCCAAAAATGTATGATATTAACGTTGCGAGAAATGCTTTGAAAAATGTTGGTTTTGAAATTGAATACGAGAAAGATTTAGCTGATTTAGATGATCCAATCCCTTGGTATTATCCTTTAACTGGTGACTGGAAATATATTCAATCATTATATGATATAGGTACCTTTTTAAGAACAAGTTACCTAGGCAGAAAATTTACAACAAACTTCGTTGGATTATTAGAATTCTTTAAAATTGCTCCAAAGGGTTCAAAACAAGTGACCTTAGCTTTAGAGGAAGCTGCTGTTGGTTTAGTTGAAGGTGGGAAACAAAAACTATTTACTCCAATGCAATTATTTGTTGTAAGAAAACCTTTAAATGCTTAAATACTAATAATACATTTTTCAATAGGTATTTTTTTTTTCTTTTGCATAGCATGTTTTACATTATAAAATTTCCTCTTTTATAGTTTTGATTTTACGCAGGATTACAGATTAATAGGTTGTATTATCTTCTATAAATATACTTTTCATATCGATATTTTTATTTTTCATTCCATTGATATGTCCCCATCATCATCAACATTACTTTGTTCATTACTTTCTAATATGCTTTGATTCTCTATTCTACTTTGTTCTTCCTCAAATTCTTCATCAACTTCTTCATCAACTTCTTCCCCTGATTCTTCTTCTCGGCGTTCTAAAATAACAGAAAATTCTTTATCATCTTCATTAATGCTTATTTCTTCTTTTGCTTTTAATTGCTCAATAATTGGTTGAATCTTCAAAACAAATCTATTAAATGCGTTCTTGGATACGTGGTCTTGCCCTGAAACTATATCTTCAACATTCTCAATCATTTCTTCTAACGGCTTCAAATCATTATACTTTAATTTCGAACCAATGATCAATTTAGGTAAATTTGTCAAGATTAATTTTCTGTATTTCTTACTCTTAACTTCATCCAATGACTGTAATAAGTCAATCGCAAACCCTAAATGCCCTTTGGCTTTTTCAATCGTTTCATCATCAATATTAACAACATTCGTTGGATCAGTCCAATGTGTTAATTGTTGTAATATTTTTGAAGGAGAAACCATTTCTAATTCATTGTCATCATTTTCTTCAGCATGTGCAATATAGAGTCTTTTGAACGCATCAGCTGCAACTTTACCTAGTTTTTCTTGGTGCTGAATATGAGAAAAGCAATAAACAGGTAAACAGAAGGTAAACGCTTGTAGTAAAGTCTGATTTGAAGCATTTGATGGATTATAATACGTTAGTATCAGTGTTTCTAATAGTTCATCATCAGTTAATATATCTGCAAGGTATAATTTACATAAACCTTCTGCAGTTAAAGCTTGAACTTCTGGTAATTCAGAGTTTTTTAACGTTCTATAAAGTAATTTATGGAAAGATAATGAATCAACACCATCTTCGACATCTAATACTTTTGTACCGTGAATTGAAAGAATATCAAAAATTGATTTTATGGCAATAACTTTCAACTCTTCATGACCTTTTGATAAGCATAATCCAAATAAATAAAGTTGATCAGTAGCTAAATCCAAATCTAATATACAGCATAAGCTTAATGCTTCTGTACCTAATTCTCTTATCAATGTTTGTGTGTTTCTAACTGCAGGGTTTATTAGTGTATCAATTAACGATGTTATTGATATATTATCCTTTAACGGCTCTATGGTCAAACCTAACATTGCCTTGCAAATTGACAAACAATGTATAATAGTTTTTTCATTTACATGTGCGTCCTCCTCCTCTTCTTCTTGTTGATCCAAATCACTATCCCTTATATCGGTAATGATTTCATTTACCATCGAACAAAAATCTCTTTCATTAATTGATAATTTTCTTAAAACTTGCAACGAAACTTTAATTAATTTATCAGTTAAACGATCGTTACTTAAGGATGATCTAATAACTTGTAACATTGCTCTTCTACCAATTTCATCACTAAAATCATAATTGACAGCTATTGTTAATAATTGTTCAATAACAAAATCCAAATCTTCTGCATCATCTAAACTTTCCAGTTTTTTTCTTAATTCGAGATATCTAGTTAAAAGATTTGCTAATTCAGCAGATTCGGGATAATTTGAATCAATTATATCATTTAAAGTATTTGCAGAGCAATGATAATAAAAAGTTCTTGCTAAAAATGAGATTTCTGGAGTTAATTTAAGCCAAATTTCTGGTGGAAATGAAATTTTTGAAATTAAATCTTTTCTAAAATTGAAAAAATGTTTCATTGCTAATTCTGCAATTTCTGATTGAGTTATATGTAATCTTTCCAAAAGCTCAATCAAATCACCATCGATCGTATTTAACCAGTCTTGACCAAACATTTTAATACATGCATTTTGCACACTTTCTTCACGATCTTTTAAACCCCAAGACAAAAGCTTCTCTCTTGTCTTAGACTCAATAGTTCTAAAATCTCCAAATTCCTTAATGATTCTGGAATACACTAATCTTCTATTTATTGAATTTGTATCTCTTGCTCTTTCTAGTAAATAATGTTTAGTTAATCCAGTCTTAGCTAAATTTAACAACGCAGCTCTACGAACTTCAGCACTTGGATCATTCTGAATCGCAATTAGTAGTTTGCTCGTAGCTTCATCGACTCCATCGTCCTGCTCTTCAGTTTCTTGAAATCTGGCAACACAATGCAACGCCTTAATTCTAACACTAGATTCCTTATCATGCAATCTCTTATCAAGCGCCCACATTAACGTCTCATACAAGTTATCATCAATCTCTCCTAGTCCGCTCATGGCAAAATCCAAGAATTGAACCACCCTATATCTGACATTCTTATCTTTGGACTCAATGCCTCGCAATAAATGGTTTATGACATAATGCACAAATCTAGTGAATACGCTATTATCCTCATCATCAGCATAGTCTTCTTGAAGACTTAAAATAAAGCTGGCAACCAATTTAACAATCCTATCACCAGACGCCTCAGATCTCTTGACAACAAGCACCTTATTAATCAGTTTACAGAAAAAATAGTTGAAGCTATCTTCATGATCCAATCCAACTGATCTCTGCTGTATAGCCTTTAATATTATAACCTGCTTTCTATGGCCAGCCACCGACCCTTGTGAGTCCTGGAAAACCTTCGCAAGCGCATGCTGGATCTCTTCAGGCGTTGATAGCTGTTCAGCAACCCTCTGCTGTCTTTGCACAACAGCGCTCATACTTTTATTGTTGTTGTTGTTGTTGTTAAAAAGATCAAAAAACGTAAACAAAAACAATATAATCAAAAATGGTAAGAGAAACATATCACGTGAAAATAGGGTAACACATTTAATTTTTGTTTTGGTTAGAACACTATTTTTGGTTAGAACACTATTAGGGCTTTATTTTGTCAAAAATTTTTTTTTTTAGCTAGATCATCTCAATCTTACCAAAGCGGTTAATCTTTTTATAAAGGAAATATGGATATTCATCGTTGTAGATTTGTTGATTATAATCCTCATACAATAACAGAGCTGGCTTTTAGTCATAGGTCAACACAGAAATTTGCCGCCAGCGATTTGAGGCTTGCAGTGGGTAGAAATAATGGTGATGTTGAGATATGGAACCCAAAGAACCGATGGATTCATGAAACGACGTTGTTTGGCGGTAAAGATAGAAGCATTGAAGGGCTAGTGTGGTCAGCACCTGAGGGGGAACAACCGAGATTGTTTTCGATTGGCGGGTCTACGATAATCACAGAATGGAATTTAGAGACTGGGCTTCCATTGAAGCATTATGATTCGAATGCCGCTATAATTTGGTCAATATCAATAAATGAGTCGCAGGATAAGATAGCTGTTGGGTGCGATGATGGTACGGTTGTTGTGGTTGACATATCTGGCGGTCCGGGTTCTATTGAACATCATGCCTTTTTACAGAGACAAGAGTCAAGAGTACTTAGTTTGACTTGGAAAAATGATGAGTTTGTAATTGGTGGTTGTGCAGATGGACGTGTTAGAGTTTGGGATGTTTTGAAACATAATTTAGTTTCGACAATGAGAGTTGACAAATCCAAGACTGAATCAACTTTAGTTTGGTCAGTGATATATTTACCTAAATTAAATCAAATAGTTAGTGGAGATTCTACTGGTTCTGTTAAATTTTGGGATTTCAAACATTTCACTTTATTACAGAGTTTCAAAATCCATGATGCAGACGTCTTGACATTAACAAGTGACTTTTCTAATGAACAACTTTTTAGTGCAGGAGTTGATAGAAAAATCTTTAAATTTTCATTAGCTGATTCAAACAAACAATCCAAGTGGGTTGTTTCATCGAATAGATTATTTCATTCAAATGATGTTAGATCAATAACCTCTTATGAGTCCAAAAACTTTAATTTCTTAATTTCTGGAGGCGTTGAGAAGAATATTGTTATAAGTTCAATTAATTCATTTACAGATGGACAGTATAAAAAGTTGAGCTTCATACCACAAAGTCAACATGTTTTAACAAATAAGAACTTGAATTACGTTATAATGTGGCAAGATCAAACAGTTAAAGTTTGGAAATTAGGGCAAACAAGAGTCAATGACAGTGATGAAGAAGATGGTGGTGAAGTTGAGATTTTAAGAGATTCTTATGAATTAGTATCAAAATTGACTTTGGCTAATGAAGGTAATATTACATCGGTTGCCATATCTCAAGATGGCTCCATTTTAGCAGTTGGTAATCTACTAACTATTAAATTATTTAACTTAACACCAAAACAAAACTCAAACAAACTGAAAATCTCTAAAATTGAATCCAAAATCAATGATAAAGGTTTAAAATCTGCAATCTTTAGTGATAATGAAACGTTAATTTTTGCAACTCCAAATAATGAAATTTTCAAATATAATATTAATGATACTTCATTAGTTGAATATGAATTAACTGATTTACCAAAGACAAAATCCAAATTAACCTATCTAGAAAATATTAATCATTTAAAACAGTTTCAATCAAATTTAATAGTTTCAAGAATTTCAGGTGCAATTGATATAATTAATCTTGAAACAAAGGAATCCAAACCATTTCTAAGATTATCCAGTTTTATTAACAAATTGGAAATTTCACCAAGAAAAACTTTGATTGTCATTACGCATGAAAACAAGATTTATGAATTTGAATTAAATTTATCATTAACATTTCATTTAACGAATTGGTCGAAAATAAACTCAGAGTTTTTACCTAGACAGTTTTTAGAGTTACAAGAAAATCCTTTAGGTATTTTTTTTGATTCGAATGATGAATTTAAAATTTGGATTTATGGTCCAAATTGGTTATCTTTCTTCAATTTAAATATAAACATACCTATCAGTAGATCTAAAAAGGACAAAAAACGTAACAGACAAGGTATTCAAGTTGGAATTACCAATACAGAAGAGGATGAAATAGATGAGAGTGATGATGAACAAAATGATTTTATAATTGATTCAACAAAAATTTCCGAAAGATTAGATCAGCTAAGAAACGATAAATCTACTGGTATCCCATTTTGGATTACAAACAAATATAAACCAATTTTATATGCAAATAGTTTGTCGAAGCCTGGTGAATTAATTGTCATTGAAAGACCACAGTTTGCATTATCACAACCACCTGCATTTAAACTAAATCAAATTAGATTATAACATGTATTATAAAAGCTTTATAGAGCAAAGAGGCAAAATGAACAGAATTCATATTAAAAAAAAAAAAACTGTAATACAAAAACATCGTATCCTATAGTTCAGGTAAAACTCTTGCAGCTTGGAACCAAATTCTTGCAGCTGCACCAGAACCAATCAATGTTTTAACTAAAGGTCTATCCTTAGGTTCACCCCCACCTTCTTGAGCTCTTTCTTCATTATTCGGATCAAAATGTTTTGAAGATCCAAATTGTTTACAATATCTTGCATGTATCTCTTCAGAGATTCTATAGGCCTCGAACATTTGAAAATATAACCCATCGTTTGGATCATAGTTATATGTTCTAAAGAATTCTAAATGTCTTTTGATTTCTGACTTGATGGCATTGGCAGTTGATTGAGGAGCTTTATCTCCAACAATCTGTAAATAATCAGCAAAACCTTCAATTAACAATTGAATGAAATATGAAGGATCTCTCCAGTATCTTCTTTCGAATTCATTATAATCCCTACAAAATAAAGATTTGTGACGATTAGTAGCAGCTGCAGCTAGTTCGTTTGAATGCGTCAACCATTTATCATCTTTAGTGTATTCATATAGTAAACTGGTAGCACTTAGCGTTGTACCTGTATTATAAGTCCATTTCATACCATTCTTACCACCATCAGAGTTTTTGTCAATCCCATCAAGTATTAAGTAGTCATCATCCTTAAGAACGTCCAATTGCCATTCAATTGCCTTTCTACCAAAATCAATAAAAGCATGTGCTTCATTTGGGATGAACTTAGCAATCCTTAGAGCTGCTAGTGCAACTTCTGCCGTTGAAATAGCACTAATATAAGGCTTATCACGATGCCATAGCACACCACCTTGCACTTTCGCAGAACGATCTTTATTCCACCCACCCATCAAATAGCGAACCAGTTCACGTCCACGGTCAAGATACTCTTTATTCTGTGTCACTTCAAATGCAGTGATCAACGCACTTGCCACTTGAGCATCGTCATCATAATAAATATCGTTATTTCCTTGAAAGTTCTCAACAGCACAATAACCATAGAACTGATCAGATCTGTACTTATACAAGGCCTTGAAGACAGGCTCAATTAAAGGACCGAGTTCCTGAGGATAGACTCGAGCACCATCAACTATAGCTTGAGCAGCAACTGCAACAGACCAAACATTGAATTTATTCTCATCACCCCAAGTACCTGAGCATTTTGGCTTTGGGCTTATAAAAGTACCCTTATCTGGATTCCAAAACCTTTTCCAGAATTTACTAACAACTGAATAGCCTTCGAGATTTGGATTATGAACTGACATATTTAGTAGGAAATAGAAATTGTAGATCTCTAAGCCCTTTTAAAATTTTTTGATAGGTGAAAATCCATATAGCAACTCGGAAGAGAGACGACATAATATTAATCAACAAAAATAGAACAAATTGAGGTTGGTTGACGTATCGGGTCGAGGAATAGATAGATTTGTTGCTTTAGGAAGTGTGTGCTTAATCTTTACCCAATAAAAGGCAGTCCTGTCGAGTGCAATTTGGTAATTATGTCTCGAGATATAACGTCCCAAGATATAACATCTCAAGAGATTAATAACCTCAAGTTTACAAGAGAGTCGTTAAGAATAATTGAGCAGCTAACAAAGGACCTTGTAAGAGACCTAGAAACTATCAATTCAAACCAATCTACGTTGCAAAAAAATAGTGAAGAAATCACTAAGGAAATCAAAGATCTATAAAAAGGGGTCTATACAATTTTGTTCAAAAGTTCGTCATTTTCAAATCCATCATCCTCTGAGAGATATTCACCAATTTTGATTGATATCGCGGTCACTATGACACTTATAAGATAAATCTTATCGAACCAACGATCAATGATCTTTATATCAGAACTTTGGTTATCTAGTGATAACAAGGAATTTAATTTTGTTGAATAATTCTCTGTTAGATTAGATTTTAGTATAAATAATGTAGCTAATACATAAAATCCCATTAATTGACTGATTATTAAATTTTTTATAATTGAAACCGATTTGGAATTACTCTTTTGAAATGATAAATCAACTGGTAAGAACTTGTATAGATGTGTGAAAGTTATAAACACTCCATTTAATGAACAAATGAACAAGACTCCTGAAATGATGAAACTTAATTGATTAATTAGAATATTTTCATCAAGATTAACAAATATTAAAACTATTTTAGCAATGGTTATGACTAATGGATCTGATTCCTTAGTATTTGAATCATAACCAATTTTCTTGAGTAATAATAAAATTTTTATTATTGTAACTTGAATAATCTTAAATGTACAATATACAGCCAAAGTTTTTTGAATTAAACTTGATAAAAATTTTGGTTTTATTGAATCATTTTCAAACTTGTTAATTTTTAAAATTAAATCATTTTTAATCACTTTTAATGAGTTTAATTCAGCCTTTAAATCATTATCATTATTTGAATCAAAGTAATAATTTAAGTCCAAAAATGAAGATTTTGGTTGAAGATTAGTTCTTTTAGTTAAACTGTTTGCATTATCCAAATCTTTTTGTTTAGAATTTATTAAACTGTTTGTCTTTTCCAGAGTTTTTTCTAAAGTAATCAACCTAGTTTGTGATGGCTTTTGTTTGTTAATTTGCTTGTATAGATAATAATAAAAAGTTGAGATAGAACCAACACCGTTCATTATGGCAATCAAAGTTATGCCAATGATGGAAATCTTTTGCAGATAAATTGAAGTTAAATTCAATTCGTATGATATTGGTAAATCAGTAAACGAATCGAATTTACTAATCAAAATAAACCAAACAGACAAGACAAGAAATGCAAATATTGTCTTGATTGCCCATTTCAAGAACCCGAGGAACTTCTTGATAACCAATATAGTTATGATCAAAGGCTGACCAAATAATAGTATAAAAACAATGGTATGAGTGTTAAAATTCCATATTATCGAAGACAGGTGATCCAACTCATCTGTCGAGTTCAATTGGAACAAAATAAACAGTATTATCGACACTGTTATTGTGATATTCAACGAAAAGATGATTCTTGCCCATATTTTCAAAGAAGAATCATTGTATTCATCTGATGTTATTAACTTTATGAATCCATCAGATAGATTTAAATTTGTATTTGGCGACAATGTTGACTCAAAAAGCCCAATGATATGGAACCATGTCTTTCTATAAGTGAAATAGAAGACAACTACCGACGATACTAGTAGAAAAAGAGACTGATACGACATTAAATGATGTCTTTAATGTTCAGTATTTGGAATATTATGTGGGCCCTTTTTAAAAACAAGAGTCACGTGAAAAGAACGTGATATTCACATGACACAAAAGTGAATATCATGTGATGAAAATAATATCACATGACATTCACGTGACCATTTTTTTTTTTTTCTATTTATTATTTGTTTCTCTTTTGGGCAATTTTTTTTTTGACAATTTAATTAAGACATTCCGTTTGGATCAATTTCATAAAAGCAAACACAGAGCCTCAAAAAAATAGAATATCCATTCGCTACTTGTGACTATGAGTGTATACAGATCATCGAGTGTAAAGAATGGCCAAAGACCGTTTTCCACGAATAATCCGTTCAGAAATAGTTCGACTGACTCGATCGGCCAGGATCCAAATTTCCGTAACTGGGTGCACGATAATCGACGCCAGCAGAGTTTCAGCAGCGATGACGAGGAGGAGGGATTCAAAGTTCCTGCGCCAATAAGACCAGGGAGCAGATCAACGTCGGATAGTTCTAATTTGTGAGTATATATATATTTTTTTCTTCTTCTAAAAGGGGTGTTAAGTCGTGTTATATGGTAAAAGAAGGCATTATAATTACATGTTTTGGGATCGTGGGAACGTGAATAATCCAATGGAACCATCCAATACATAGCGTGTCATACACTTTCCTCTTCATATATTGGAATTTTTTGATCTTAAAATTGAGATTTGAATGTATGATGGATAGGGCCACTCAAAACAGTGTCTATCAAAAAATAAACAGCCCCATAAAACAGCAAAGATTAAAGACCCCTTTAAAAGAAAGTGTTAGAGAGAGAGAGAGAAAGTTATTAACACTAGCTTAAAAAGAATGTCAGTGCCTCGTCATTCGTCCAACAATCCATTTCAAGATGCTTTAACTCCAGAGTCTACAGGTCAAGATAAAGCACGTCCTCAAGTTGACTTACCACCATCGTATGAAGAAGCTGCAGGTCGAAAGGCTAAGAGTAAAGAGTATCCAAGGGAGAAGAGCGAGCATAGAACAAGGGTCAACAGTGAGTGGGGCGGGGAGTCGAGAGAAAGCTCAAGGGAGCATTCTACAAGACGTCCTTCTGATCGTGGACATCGTGAGCATCGTGAACATCATGCTTCCCGCGAACACGCTAGTCGTGGACACCGTGAACACCGCGAGCATCGTGAGCATCGTGAGCATCGTGAGCACCGTGAACATCGCGAGCACCGTGAGCACCATTCGCGTCGTCGTGATGAGAGACGTCATCGTTCGTCAAAAGATAAGAAGACAGAACCTGCCAAAAACGTTGATACGATTGATAAGCTAGATGTTACAGGGTTGTTTGGTGGTGCTATTCATCACGATGGACCATTTGATGCATGTACACCACATCGTAATAAAGACCAAAAATCGGCTCCTGTATTAGCATTCCCAGCTGATGGACCAAACAACTCGATAAAGGGATCAGGTCCACTCAACAGTAAAGATGCAACTTTAAAATATATTCAAGGGCGTGAGGACGATGAAGATGAATTATACTCAGTGTCTGTTTCTCAACCATTTAATCGTGCCAATGACTCACAATCAACACTTGCTGCAGTTAAAGCAGACCCAAATATCACGCCTTTTGACATACACACCAAAGCCAAGCCTATTCATGGAGAAACAACTTTAGGTCTAGGCTCGTCAACATTCTTGGATGGTGCACCAGCTGCTAGAAATATAGCCTTTGAAGAAGCTCAACATCGTGCCAACATTGGGGGATTAAATAGAAAAAAATCATTAAGACAAAGATTAAGGGGCGATAGTACATCATATTCAAGACCAGATATTTCAAGAACAAAATCAACAAATGACGAATTTGATGAACCAATTAGTTTTCAAGGAAATGAAAAAGAAGGTAATTCATTATTAAGAAGAGTTAAAAGTTTAAAAGTTGGAAGAAGTAGAGGCTAGTAACTTGATTGATTATTGACTTTTGTATTAATACTTTGGGAATATGGAGTTTAGTTTGTTTTTAAAAGAAAACTTAAAAATGGGAAATTGGTAATATTTTTTTTATTACAAAAGAACCAAAAGAACCAAAAAAAAAAAAATAGTAATATTAACAGTTTTATAAATGCTTTATTTTTCAAAATGAGACTATTTACAGATGTAGCACCTTTTCTTTATATAAAATTAAACCTTTTACTCGTCTTTTTTGGTAATCTTTTTGTTATAATATCCCAATCAAGTGATTTCCAAAGTTGTTCTAAATATGCTCTTTTACCAAAATTACCATAATCATAAAGCCAAACTTTAGGCGATGCATCAATAGCCAAAATTGGTTTATACTCAACATTATCAAAACTCAAATTCTTAGCTTCAAGATATGATAAAATTGAAGAAGTTGAGAATTTCTCATCAAGTTCATTGTTCAATTGTTTAGATAAGTTAGAGCTTAGCTCTTGTAATTGACCTGATCTTATTGAATTTTTTGGATTACCAGCATTATAAGTATTTAAAATAAACAATCTATCAAATTCTTCAGCTTCTGAATTATCGAAATTTCTGATGGTTTTAGCTCTTCTGGCAACTAACCAAGTGAATCCATCACCATTTATTGCAAGTGCAGAGTTTATCAATAAAGTCTTAAATTCCAAGATTGATCCAAAATTCTGTTCCAAATGTAATGATAATTCACCAGTTGGCAAATTTGCAATTGATTCATCGAGGTTTGGCGTTTCCAGTAGAGTGTTAACATTGGATACGGGGATTTCATCTGTTTCACGTGTATCTCTAACTCTACCAACTGAGCTCAGGGCAAACGTTATATTGTTTAATAACGAAGCATTATTGAAAAGCTGTAGCTTCGACGCAGATTTGGCATACTGATCAATCAGCAGATTCAAATCAGCCTCGGCCTTTATGGAATGCTTTGAAACCTCTTCGTTTAACTTGTCAGAATAAACCTCTGCTCTCTGATAAAATGCATTCTGTAGACCCTTCGAGCTGAGTAACCCAGGAATACCTGACTCTTTGAACGGTTCTAAATTAGCAAGATGTGGCACACCATAAACCTTCTTATAACTCGACTGGAACCTAACTCCTACATTAATCCTTTTCATTTCTACTTTCGCTTTCACCTTTGTTGTTGGTGAACAATTTTTTCAGCTTTCGAGACAGCTCTCTGTATATATATTTTTTTGTTAGTGCTGATATTTACACAGGGAATCCTGTACATGATTTGTATGGTGAACACGATAAATACATACTAAACAAAGAGAATAAATCCTATATATATAAAGAAATATATACATTTCCTACTAAATTCATCTTAAAATCATTTAATTTCACCAGCTTGACCCATTTTATTTGGACATTTATATCATGCCCAAATTTACACGGGAAGAAAGAAAAAATTACACAGGGCTACTCAACTATTCCTAATAAAGATAATTTCCTATTTTGGGGGGTAATTAATAACCTTGCTTATCTTCTGGTGTAATTAATTGGCTGCCTTTTATGTTCTCTCTATTTGTTTTGCATTATTAGAGGAATAAAGTGGTATCGTTGGAAGAATGGAGTCAGAATGCCTAAGTTTTGCTAAGAGGCCTATCTGTTACACAAAAAGAACGAGTGCTATATCTACGATTTTACCTGATAAGAACTATACGCATAGAACATTCTCAAATACTTCAGACAAAAACTTGATCAATGAGATCCAGTCCGACAATCCGTTGTTGGATTATAACGAGCAGATAAGAGTGCCAAATTTCAAGAAGGTTAATAGCATAGATGATATAGGTTCGAGCGATTTTAAATCAGTTGAGATTGACGAGCACATTGAGGAAGTGAAACCGAAATCCAACTATCAGCCTGCGATGGTGGAAATTTCACATGAGTTAGAACAGACTCCCTCGACTAGTATTGGAGATGAGGCGTACAACATTGAGAAGTATCTTATAAATTCTAATTCATGCAAGATTGGTAATTTGGATGTGTCGTCAGAGACATCGCCCTTATCATCAAAGAAGAATTCTAGTGATTCTATGACGTTTCTTTCTAAAAAGGTTCCAAGGTTCACAATGGTGCCATTAGTACCAATCGATGATCCCAAAACTCCCAATTATATCCCATGTGTCTTAAGGACTGGCTCAGTTAATGAGGCTGCAAACAATGATTTAGAGCAAGAGTTTTCGGAATTATCTAAAACGCATTGGAAGCCAAATAACTCAACTTCGTTCTGTAACGATTGTTCCAAACCTTTTTCGTTGATCATAAGACGACATCATTGCAGAAAATGTGGAGAAATATTTTGTTCAAACTGTCTATTGTCCAAGGCAAAATTGAACTATGATTGTCAGTATGATGTCAATGGAACCTTATCAAAAGTTTGCTTCCAATGTGGTAAGCATTGGAGCTCGTTCTTAATTAAAAGTTTCACAAATGATTCTTTATATCCAAATTTTAAGAATAAAAATAATAATGAACAAGAAGTAAAGGATAAATTAGAAGCCAGTACAGTTCCTGCCGATTGGAGTTGGAGCTCTTTCTAGTTTTATACGTTATGTCATGATGAAAGTATCTGTGTGTGTGTGTGTGTTTGTGTCTTTATGGTTCTTAATTTGGTGGTTTTTTATTTTCTTAGAGGTATGTTATATTATACAGATACAGTGTATAATTCTGTTGGTTTACAATCTTTAGTTGATTTAATAAATAATATAAATATGGGCTAACTATGTAGAAATGAAGCGTTTGAGTAGAATGAAAGTAATGGATTTTCACCATTTTTTGTTGTAGTTTTTTCAATATCACCCCAATTGCTCAAGAATTCATCATGTTTAGAGGTTTTGGCTAATCTACCCAACATTTTGACATATAATTCTCTAATTAAATGGAAATCAGTTGGGAACATTATGTCAAAATAACCTTGATGAACCATAAACGTTGAAGCTGTAACCATTTTATCATTAACCATAGTTTGCACCACAGGTGAATTAAACCCTTCAGATCTATCAGAAAGCGAGTCAAAATCAGATAAAATTATTTGATGTTCTGGAAAATATTCATTCAAAACGTCGTAGAATTTTAATAGTCTTGTCGGTATGAATTCAGATTGTGATAAAGAGTTTTGGAAAGGCGACAACCAATTTTTAAATTTCTGTAATGGTTTAGCACTAAATTGCTTATCATCTGTTAGTTTCAAATATAAGTCTGTCCATTGATCTAATTCTGGAGAAAAGAATTGCTGGAAGTCACCATGTTCATCAATAATAACATAGCCTTGATAAGGCTGACCAGTATGAATATCATATTTAACAACATCATGGGCCAAATTATCAATAACCTCTAAACCAACGACAAAGCAAGGCTCTGGAACATATGTATCCCAGTCTAAGATGGACTTGTTGATGATTTGAACTTTGGCTCCATGTTCAGACTCATTGATCTTTAAATTCAAACTCTTGATTCTTTGTTTATCAGACAGCGATTTAGATATCTCAATGATTTTATACTGAGTCTTTTGATAGACTGATGGTTGAGTTTCCTTAATATAATTTAGTATGTCCATCATTAAAGTTCCGTTACCACCTCCAATCTCATAAATAACCAAATCACTGTACGGATATAGATTGAGTTTATAGTTGACCAATAAATACCTGGCAATGGCCTCACCGTAGAATGGCTGGAATAGCTCTGTAGGAGTATGCCATAATTGCAAGCTTTTATTACCAGAATATCTCTTGTATTGTTCCAACCAAGCTTGGACGAAATCTTCAGTATCCTTCAATGAATTGTAGTCAAATGGTGAAGAAGTTTGAAATATCTCAGCCTGCGTTGGGAAATACCCATAATTTGGATTGTATAGCGAGTCATCAATGAATTCACCAGCGAGCATCTTAACCTTCTTAGGCCTTGTGTTCCTCTTTGCTAGTCTCTTGGAGTTGGTTAACGGGAACATATCGAAATACTCTTTGGTTGAAACACCTCCCAGGGGGTCATTCGAGAGATTGGCAAAGATCGAAGAGAATGGTGACGATGATAATGGCGAGTTATATTGAGCATCCTGTGCACCATTGGGGAGCCTGAAGGAGTAAGTTGTGGGCTTGACTGAGTACTCGTGGACGAAGCTCTTTGTCGAAAGTCTTCTGATAGCTCTCATTGAGGGGTCCTTCTATGCTATTCCTCGGTCTTGACCCTTATTGATCGTTATAACTTCTCTTATAAGCACTTTGTAACAGCTGTCAGCTAATTTTGAGCTCTTTTAACACCTTTGTTGTAGCTCTTTGCAAGTGGTTGTAACTCCTTGTGAATTTTCAGTGTAAACTCCAGAAGGGTTCTGTGTAGAGCCTGTGTAGAGCTCCCGCCTATTTCCAGAAAGGGACCCCAGCCTAGAGTTTTTTTTGCCAGTTGAGAAAAAAAATCTTTCCTTCTAACACAAACGGTATTAAACAATGGGAGTTCCAGCATTTTTTAGATGGATCTCCAGGAAATATCCCAAGATCATATCTCCTGTGTTGGAGGAGGATCCTACTTGGGTAGATGGTGTCGAAGTGCCTCCAAATTATTCGGGTGTTAATCCAAATGGTGAACTAGATAACTTATATCTTGATATGAACGGTATTGTTCATCCATGTAGTCATCCAGAGAATAAACCACCTCCCGAGACTGAGGACGAGATGCTTTTGGCAGTGTTTGAATACACAGATAGAGTTGTCAATATGGCAAGACCTCGAAAGATTCTTATGATCGCAGTCGATGGGGTTGCACCAAGAGCTAAGATGAATCAACAAAGAGCAAGAAGATTCAGGTCTGCTAAGGATGCGAAGATCCAGGACGAAGAAAGAGCTAAGCTACATGCGTTGAAAGAAGATTATGGCGAAGTTATTGATGATTCAATTAAAGTCAAGAAAACATGGGATAGTAATGCCATTACTCCAGGTACTCCATTTATGGATAAGCTAGCCTTGGCTTTAAGATATTGGACTGCTTACAAATTAGCATCCGACCCAGGTTGGGCTAATGTGCAAGTCATCATTAGTGATGCTACGGTCCCTGGTGAAGGTGAACATAAAATTATGAATTTCATTAGAAGTCAAAGATCTGATGTTGAGTATAATCCAAATACTAAACACGCAATCTATGGATTAGATGCAGATTTGATCTTCTTAGGATTAGCAACGCATGAACCTCATTTTAGAGTGTTGAGGGAAGATGTTTTTGCCCAAGATAATCGAAGTCTGAATCTTAAAGATCAAATAAATATGACTGAAGAACAAAAACAATATTTAAAGGCGAAAGAAGCTAAAAAACCATTTCTATGGTTAAACATCAACGTCTTAAGAGAATACTTGGAAATTGAGTTACAAGTTCCAAGATTATCCTTTAAATTTGATCTAGAGAGAGCTATCGATGATTGGATCTTTATGTGTTTTTTTTGTGGTAATGATTTCTTACCTCATTTACCATCATTGGATGTTAGAGATAATTCTATTGATTTGTTGGTTAGTATATGGAAGCAAGTGTTACCACAAATGAACTCTTATGTTACTTGTGACGGTGTTTTAAATCTAGAAAATGTTGAATTCTTATTAGGTGGACTAGCACCAAGGGAAGATGATATCTTCAAACAGCGTCAGGCAAATGAACAGCGTCGTCAAGATAATGATAAAAGAAGAAGAATTTTTAAAGAAGAAGATAGAATTGCTAAAGATCAATATTTAAGCAATGTTACAAAGGGTAAAACTGATAAAGGAACTTATACCCCAGTTGATAATTTACCTTTATTTGATGTAAACAATAACAGTGTTGGGAAAGTTAACTTAACAAATAGTGAACTAGTACAAATGAGATCTCAAGTAAACTTAGCTGCCTCTGGAGATTCTCAAGCAGCTGATGAATTAAAACTAAAAACTTTGGAAAAGGTAAATCCTGAAATCATTGCAACTGCAAACCAGGCAAATGTTAGTGCTGCAGCTGCCTTGAGACAACAGCTATTAGCGAATAAAACATCACCTCAAATTGGGGAAAAGCGTAAAATTCCTGAATCTCCTTCGGAAACTACAGCTTCAGAATCTGAAAATTTAGATGATATCGATGGTGATCCTGTTAGATTATACGAACCTGGTTATCGTAATAGATATTATCAAGTCAAATTCCATGTTAGTAAAGATGAAGTTGACGATTTGAGAAAACAAGTTGTTTTACATTATATTGAAGGTATATCATGGGTTTTATTATATTATTATCAAGGTTGTCCATCATGGGATTGGTATTATCCTTATCACTATGCACCATTTGCATCAGATTTCACAAACATCAAAGATTTACAAATCACTTTCAAATTAGGCCAACCTTTCTTACCTTTTGAACAATTGATGAGTGTTTTACCTGCAGCATCTGGTCATAACTTACCACCAATTTTTAGACCATTAATGTCTGAAACAGATTCTCCAATTATTGATTTTTATCCTGAAGATTTCCCAATTGATATGAATGGTAAAAAAATGTCATGGCAAGGTATTGTTTTATTACCATTTATTGACGAGAAAAGATTATTGGAAGTTGTCAGAGCTCAATATCCTAAATTAACAGATTATGAGAAGTCAAGAAACGTTAGAAAAGATGAAGTACTCTTTATAAGTAATAAGAGTCCAAATTTTGATAAATTCTCTGAATTATATAAAGATGTTAAATCAATTGAATTCCATTTCAGTAAAAGTGGGTTGGCAGGTTTAGTTAAGCCAAATGAAAAATTTCATTTTGATTCTGTTTTGCCATGTCCAATTCAAGGTGAAAGTAATTATTTTGATGTTCCAACAAATACATTTTTAAAGTTGAATTATAACATGCCACCTAAAACAACTGGGAAGTCTATCATTCTAACAGGTTATATAAAGCATCAACCTGTTTTAACTCAAGAAGATAAAGATTCAATAGTTTATAGTAATGGCCGAGGCCGTAGAAACTATTATCAAAGTCATTCGAATAATATAATAAAGACGGGTCCAGGAAGTAATAGTGTTTATTCAGTAAGATTTGGAGGATTTAAATCGTTTTTAGCCTTAGCTCAACAACATCAAAATCAAGCTAGACAACAAGAAAGTTTAAGAAATGTTATTCAACAAGGTTCATATAGTAATAACGTTAGATATGGGAATACTGCAGGCAATCATTTACCACAACCTTCAAGGAATGGGTATTTAAGGAGATAAATAATGCAATATGTATATTTAATTATTGTTATTTCGTATTCTATTTAAATTTTTTTAATGCTATATCTAATTCTTTCAAAAAGTCATCATCATGTACTTCTGTATCATCATAAAAGATGTCTTGATTATAATTTTCAATCAAGAATTCATCGCTAAAATAATCAGGTAATTCCCAGTTATTCTTATTAATAACACTTAGTAGTACTTTATTCTTTATTGGATATTTCAATTGAATCAATCTTTGGTACCACTCATAAGATTGCTTAGAATTTCCTCTTGAATGTGATTTCACAATTAGTGCAGTTATTAGTTCAAATGAAGGTTGAATTTTATATCTTTGTAATAATTCCAACATTTCATCATATTGGGGACCCTCATAAGCTCTATGTTTATAAAAGACAAATGATAATAAATTGGGATCGAATCTTTTCACTTTTGTCTTATTCAAGAACTCCTTCACCATCATTAATGCTAATTTGGGCTTTCTTAAATCCTGTAAAGTTCTTCTAACTAAAACGTTTAACACACCTTCATCTAATTTTTGAGAATCAAAAGGGTGCGACGAATTTGTTCTTTGAATCTTGATAACATAACTTAAAAACTTATCGAATAATTGTTTATAATTTTGAGCTGTCATTAGTGAATTTTGATGCAATGATATATAGTTTAGAATTGAAATGTAAACCTCTGTTATCGACTCAATTAATGGTTCTTCTGAATCCAAGACGTAAAACTCATTAACTTCGGCCTTTATCAACGAATTTAAGTCTTCCATTTCACCTACTTGTTTTTTATATACTAGCTTCAATAATCCTAATTCATTCAACATTACTTCTGAACCTTTAAAGATCGAAATAAAATGTGCAATTATAATCTTTGGACTATCAGGAAATTTCTCTCTCAAAGTTCTCAATAGTTCATTGCTTAAGAGCTTTTTAAACTCATTATCTTTAGTTTTGAAGACTGTTGGTATGTGCCTTAATAGTAAAAAAACCGCATCATATGATTTCTTCCTGCGGAGCGAAGTGACTAGGACATGATATAGGTTTGAAGTTAGTGGAATACCATTTCTCTTGATGGTATCTAAAAGTTCTAGAGCTGTCTTATAGTTACTCATTCTAATAGAGTAATATGTTATGACCTCATATAATTTTGAATTCAAAATGGGTAGTTCATTGGCTGAACACTCCTTCGAGTCTAATAGATATCTTGCAAACAATAAGTCCATATAAAAGTTCACTTTCCCACTGTCGTTTAATCTGATGTATTTGACAACAATTCTTTTAATCATATCAAATGTGTATAAAAAAATCATTTTACTTTTTAGTCCGTTCAAATCGTTAGTTTCCAATTCGAAAAGACTTTCAAACTCGTAGAGCTCCTGATATTGTTTTGTACCATTTCTAATTATATTTCGTACTTGTCCTAATATTTCATTAGCTATTATTGGACTGTCTAATTGAATTAGCAGTTCATAGAAATCATACGTATTGTCAGTTTTAATCACTAATGCAGCAACTTGCTTCAAAAGATGATTCCATATGTTAAGTCTCCAATCAATCGATCTAGCAACTTTGAACTTGTGTACTATTTTCATTAAATTCATCACTTCCAGAATACGTTCAGCATCATCTACTGGACTTAACAGGATTCTTTCAACAAGCCTGTTGAAATGCTGTTCAATTCTGGCTGGATACTTAACCATCTGATAAAGATGGTATGACTCGGGCGTTAATGAGCCCTCAAATTGTTTCGAAACCTTTTCATTATGATCAAGAAAGTGAATGATATCTTCAACCTCTTTGATACTTTCATTAGAAAACCTCAGCAGCTTTAGCTGCGTATACTTGACCAGAGTTAGCCTCAGAACTGAATCCTTTCTCTCTAACAGCTCTAAATTCTCAGGATTCAATATTTCTTGGACATTACCTTTCAATAGATCATGAGTAGGTAGTACCTCAACTTGTCTAATATTCGCCGTAAGAGTACTGTTGAAACGAGAAACTAGACCAAATGGGCCCCTGGATACCAATAAACAATTCAGATTGACCAGTTTCCTCATTATTTTACTCCCTAATACACTAATATTTTTTGTGTCAATAGGTTTTTTTTTTTTTTCTTCACCGTTTTTTTTTTTCTCTACTCCGAAGAAATCAACTACAATAAGTAAGTAATCTAAAAATTATATACGATTCTTATATGTCCTTATCTTTTGATTGAGATCCTTTAGTTCTGATTTGTATAGAGCTTTTATAAGGCTCCCTCTCGTTTTTTCCTTGTTCAATTTGACCAATAGGTTCTCAACATAAGTATATTTAAGACTCAAATCGTCAATATGAGAAATTAGTACAGTTTCATCTTTGTTCTTTAAATTCAGCTTATCATTATTGAAGAATTTTAATCCTAGCTCCTCATTTTTATTCATTAGCCATAACCCAGTATCCCATATTAATTCTTCATCGTATGCAAAATGCTTATATATGATATCAATAATCTTTAAAAGCCCACTTTCTTTATTGAATGTCCTGTCTATTTTCTTCCCATCAACAAGATCTTTCAATATATCTAGTTCCTTGTTGAATTGACCAGTTTGTGCGTAGATTTTGGTTAATGCTATATGCTTTTGATTTTTCTTTAAGATTCGAATTGATTGTTCATCAATTGGTATAGTGTCGAGTATGTCCAGTAATTTAGCATCATTGTTAATTGAGTTCTTCAATATCGTCAGATTTAAAGTCTTGACTATATCTTGGTTCTCGGTGAAGGATTCTTTATTAAACCAAACATCCAAGAAATTTGTAAAAATACCCTTTAGATCCAATTTATCTTTTTTTAGCTCATCAATAGACCCAGTCAATCCATTAAAAACCCAAAGATCTCCATAGATTTCGAACCCCATTATATAGATTAATATGCGAGGGTCAATCATACCATTTGTCCAAACTTCATCCAACTGGCCTTGTTTTAAGTGGATTAATCCAATATAAAGATTAAGATACTCAACCTCAACAACACCTAGTTCAGTAGAGCCTTCAATTGTTCTCAATTCATTCTCAATATCTTCAACATTATATTTTTGTAATCTTTCCAATCTTGGTTCTGGTAATAGTATTTTCACAAAATTATCACTAAAACAAACTAGTGAAGATGGAATATTCGAAATCATTTGTGCAAACTCCAATTCTTTTGCCAATTTAATGTCATCATTGCCAATTAAAGGCACTAATTTGACTAATTCAACCAAATTCTCATGTGGTGATGAAAATTCACCAGATATTCTACTAACTTGAATATTCCCAGTAAATTCAAAGCTTTGAGCTTCAGTTTGATCGAAAAGTGAATAAGCTTTCAAATTATTATCAAAAGTTGCTAAGACATAAGGATTGTCAACTTGAATTGAATCTGGGTATTTTAAAAATGGAATTGTTCCTCTTGATATATCACCAACGTTATTGATAACAAGCCCCATAGCCGGATCTTGTGGGTTTGTACCACAAGTTAGAAGAAACTCATCTTTACCTAATGGTAAGATAAAGGGTGTTAGAGAGTCACCTTCATCAATAGTTTTAATTGGGAATAAAGGGATTTTTTGAGAATTTTCCAAATCAATTAAATCATAGCTTGAATTTGAGGCTACTAGTGTATATTCATTCCTTCGTAGACCTTTCAAAGAATGACTATATGTGATATCTTTAACCAATCTCAATGCTGTAGGGGTAACGTTTATTATTCTGATCTGATTAGTGGTGAACACTACAACATGAACACCATTCGAATCATTTTTAGCGATGTTATCATGATCCAAACTTATATCATGAACTTGTTTAATTCTACCAATATTTGAAGGTGCGAACTCTGGCAAATTAAAACATGAGGCCAAAGAACCTGAGATAACTATAGCTTTTGATATTGAAGGTAATAATAATATCTTGGAGATAGGATTTGATCTTTGATTGAATTTTATACGGGAAATAATGATATATTCTGATTCTATCTTTGTATAGTGAAGGATCTCTCCCTTTGCTGTTCCAATATAGATATTCTCTTCAAATTTCTCGATATAAGTTGGCCTAGAGTCTATCGAGTCTATTAACGATGATAACGAAAAGGGACCTTCACTACTCGATTTCAGCGTGATTGGATCTGCTTCTTGATCTATAATCTCCTCCTGTGAGTCCTCTGGCTCTACAATTGGCACAGGCTCTGGCTTTACCTCTTCAGCCATATTGTTCGTAATAGGAGGTTTGGAGGATTAAGTTTTTTTTTTTTTTTTTTTGGCTCAAGAGAGTTAGGCCGGAAGGCTAGGCGGGAGTCCAGCCTAGCTGCTAGGCGGATAGGCAGAGACAGAGAGACAGAGAGACACAGAGAGAGGCATAAGCAGAGAGTTAGGCCAAAGACCTAAAGAACTACAAATAAATCACAAAAAGGCTTTAAATCAAAGCAAGTGCAAAGGCAATTGCACCAAATCCAATGCCAGCAGTATTCGAGCCTGCTGAAGATGATGAAGATGCAGAAGTAGAAGTCGCAGTATTTGTATTTTCAGTAGCAGTTGAAGCTATCGAAGCATCATAGTCATTTGGTAGGTACTGAGAAACAGCACCAGATGAGGAACCATAAGTCTCTAAGTTGACTAGCAACCAATCGTTTTGACATCTTGCAGAACCTGCTTCTCTCCAAATCAAGGTATAGTTATTAGCATCAGCAGTCATCTGACATGCAATAAACGTTTTATGATATTCGTAGTATAAAGTCTTGTCACTGATCGAGAATCTTCCGTCAATTGTTGTATTATCAGTTGTGACACCAACTCTACCATTAGTTGAATCGATAGTTAGATAGTACTTATCATCAACCTGGAAACGTCCATCATTTAGGATCGAGCCATCCTTGACTGCTTGTGTCTTATTACTAACGATACTGACATCCTTTTCGTAGAAAAATACTGAACCATCTTCGAGAAACCTCACAAGTTGATAATCAACAGTATCACCATAAGTCGCATAGTCTAGTGGAGTAACCACTAAAGAACCAATAGAACTGGATTCGACACTGGCACAAATAACTGCACTTATTAAAAATAGTAGAGCTAGCATTTGGCTCGAGAGAAATCTCATTTCCCTTATGAGTATTATATATACTGGAGTTATCGTTCCTAACAAAATTAAGGGTGCCATGATTTCTTAAGTTTGAGGAGACCAGAGACCAGATGATTATGCTTGATGTGTTGATGTGTTGATCACTTGATCTAAAAGTTTTAGCATCTCACTATTCTGTTTCGTCTTGCTAAACTCAGCATTACCATTAATAAATACCCAATAAATACCCAGCACCAAATAACCTGGAATCCCCCCCAAAAACTAATCATGAGACGTCAACGCTAGACCACATCACAATCATTTTGAGGTTTCCTATTCGCAATATATGTAACATTTTGGTAGCATTTGTAAACCTCGAGCAATCATTGGTGAGAAATTTCAAAAAATACATCTTCCCTATTATGAGAAGTATACAATTTATACGCAAAATGCACATTCAACATATCAAGATGAGATGGGGCAGTGGTGACAACTATGCTTATCTGCTTACGGATGACAAGTCCTCTGAATCGTGGATAATTGATCCAGCTGAGCCAAAGGAAGTGTTACCAGAGATCAAAACGGCCAAGATTAAAGCTATTGTTAATACCCATCATCATTACGATCACTCTGGAGGCAATGACAAGCTGGCTAAGGCATACCCTGGAGTTCCTATTATCGC
This sequence comes from Wickerhamomyces silvicola, assembly GCA_030570795.1. NCBI lineage: Eukaryota > Fungi > Ascomycota > Saccharomycetes > Phaffomycetales > Wickerhamomycetaceae > Wickerhamomyces > Wickerhamomyces silvicola. Next base: position 13,256 of record JAJLWN010000030.1, on the reverse strand, counting down.
AGGCAAGGACTCGCCATTGGTTAGCTATACTCCAAGGGATAAAGAAGTGTTAAAATTAGGCAATATCAAGATTACTGCAATTCATACTCCATGCCATACTCAGGACTCGATTTGCTATTTCGCACAAGATGAGCTTAAACCTGAAGAGAAGGCCGTTTTCACTGGTGATACTTTATTCACAGCAGGTTGTGGTAGATTTTTTGAAGGTAATGCTTCCGAGATGGATGTTGCATTAAGTGGTAAGCTAGCGAAACTACCACGCGACACTTTAGTTTATCCTGGACATGAATACACAAGAGGCAATGTTAAATTTGCCAAAAGTGTATTCAGCAATGATTCTCTTACGAAATTGGATGAATTTGCATCCAAGAATGAAATAACTACAGGTCAATTCACAATTGGTGATGAACTTGAATTTAATCCGTTTATTAGACTTGAGGATCCGCAAATCCACCAAGCCCTAGGACTGAGTTCAAGACTCGATGTATTGAGTAAATTAAGAGAGTTAAAGAACAAATTTTAATAAAAAATGTCGATAATCATTTCTCTTCCAAAAGACATGTAGTCTCTTTCAGAAAGAAAAAAAAAACAATTACAACCTTCATTTTCACTCTGCTGTCCACACTGATGAATGGTAAGAGTCCAATTCAAAAGTTCTATCTAAAGTCAGAGAATTTAATAAAGAAAGAAAGAAGGATTTTTTGGTGAAGCAAATAAAATTTATAGTCTATGTGACATTTACCCTGAACACGATCTTTTTATAAGGGGGCCTCTCGAATTGTTTGCTAGAGATCTCTATTAGACAAATGGCAAAGAAAGAGCAATTGAGTCAGGTGGCCCCAGCAGCTGTGGATGTGGAGGATGTGGATGTGAAGGGAGAGGAGGTGAAGGGCGAAGCTATTGAAGAGAAAGAAGAGAAGGAGAAAGAAGAAGAAGAGAAAGAAGCAGAAGAAGAAGGGAAAGAGACCGTGAAAGAGGAAACAAAGAAAGAAGAGGAACAGACTGAAGACAAGATTGAAGTTCCTCCTCCGAGACCAAAAAGACCTCTGACACCAAGACAGGAGGCTAAAAAGAATCTGAAAGAGGCATTCCCTACGGTTGAAGAGAAATACATTGAAGCAGTTTTGATTGCGTCGTCCTACAACCTGGAACCTGCGTTCAATGCGCTGCTATATCTGTCGGACCCTGACAGTTTCAATGTTGACGAGGTGCCTGTCGAACCACAAGCACCACCTTCATTACCACAACGTCCAAGCCTAACACAAGTCGAGCAAGATGAACTGCTAGCCAAGAAATTGGACGAAGAGTTTAGAAGAAAAGAACAACGTCGTAGAAGACGAGAACGTTCTGAGAGACAAAGACCAAGTGACGACGACGAAGAAGACGATGTTTTTACAAATTTTGTTGAAAAGGATCTACCTATTTTGAAAGATCAGTTTTCGAAGAACTTGGAAGAGACAAAGAACAAATTCAACACTTGGGTTAGTGGCTGGAAAAAACCTCAACCTGAACCAAATCGTGCAAATCGTCAAAATCTCGAATTCGATGATGAACCAGAAGAAGTTGATTTACAAAAATTCCATGGCATTTCCTTGAACAATAATGAAGAGGATACTGCAAACCGTAATAGATCTGGTTCAACTGATTTGTATGGTACCCCGAAACATAAGAAGTGGGAGCCATTGAAAGGTGCCAAACCTGAGCCAACAAAGATCGACGATGATGATTTTCTTCTCTCTGATGACGAAGAAGTAAAGAAATAGCGAATAAACCCTATAGCTTTCTAATTGTAGAAGGTATCGATAATATTTTATTATAATATCTTAATATAAATCAAAAACATAGTACATTTTCGCGAAAGAATAAATTATATTTAAATAGTAATTTTGTGGTTTCAAAAAGGGAGTTTTCTATTTACACAAAATCACTTTCATTGAACTTATATTTTTGAATATGGTCGCACAGTATGCTCTTTTCTAAGCTTTTTGGTACAAAGTAATACTGTAAGACTCTGTTATTATCTCATAGTTAAAAAATGATTGTTATTTGAAAGAGAATGACACATTTTAACGCTTAACGAAAAAATTAGTTCATATTGAAGCAGATTATTTCTGGGAAAGCAATATCATTTAATATACACTAATTCTCCCTTTTTCTGCCCTTGTAGCGCGCCACTTGTAGCGCAGCCCTTATAGCTTAGAATGAATAGCAGGCTACGTTTATCAAAAAGCTAAGAGAGTGTACTCTTCGGCGCTAACACAATTGCAGTTCGATTTGGAATATAGACTTGAAGAAAGTTGCTTCGATCATTCCATCTTAAATCAGTGGTAAAGAACTCAGTGTTCAGGTCTAATCTATCATGACCTCCAAATTCTGGAGAATCACTATTCAAAACAATCTTATAAGTCCCAGCAGTTTCAACGCCCACTCTATAATCAGCGTATGAGTTAGTTGGATGGAAATTGAAGATAAACAATAAGCCAGCTTTTTCAAATACAATCACCTTATCAGAATCATTCTTTAGTGAAATATATGAATCCTTCTTATGTAACCAGCCATATTTGGATTCTAATAGTTGAATTTGTTTATCAAAATTCTTCAAGAACTTATAACGTAGCAGTTCGTCATCTGCCAAGTTGAATTGCCTTCTAGCATATTGATAACTATCACCATTGTTAACGTTGGGGAAATCTAACCATTCTGGATGGCCGAATTCGTTACCTTCGAAATTTAGGTATCCTTCACCACCCAGGGAATGTGTAATCAATCTAATCAACTTGTGTAATGCAATACCACGATCAATAACTGGTGTTAAAGGTGATAAGATACTCATGTTGGTATACATCTCTGCATCCATCAACCAAAACGCTAAGGTTTTATCACCAACCAAGGCTTGATCATGACTTTCACAATAACCAATGGCCTTTTCGTCATAACGACGGTTTGTTAAAGTATGAACAATGGCATTTAAATCCCAGTCTTCATCTTTTTTCTCCTTCAAAAGTTTGATCCACATATCTGGTAATGCCATAGCTAGTCTATAATCAAATCCAATACCACCGTCTTGTCTTGATATACCTAAAGTTGGCATACCAGAAACATCTTCGGCAATACTTATTAATTTGGTACCTTCTTCATCTGCAACTCGAGTAATCAAATCATTAGCAAGCATCAAATAAGAAATTGCCTCATGATCAACTGCAGAGTTTTCGTGTAAATATTCATTATAATCACCACTGAATGCACCACCAGCACCAACACCATGATGCAAATAAAGCATGCTAGTAACTCCGTCAAATCTAAATCCATCAAATTTATAAACGTCTAAATAAAATTTCAAATTCGATAACAAAAACCTTAAAACTTCATATTTACCATAATTGAATAATCTGGAATCCCATAATGGATGTGAACCTTTGGCACCAGAATGGAAATATTGATATTCTGTACCGTCAAAATTATTTAAACCATCTTCAACGTTTTTAGATGCGTGCGAATGCACAACGTCCAAAAGAACTATGATTCCCAAGCCATGTGCAGTATCGATTAATTCCTTCAAATCTTCAGGTGTACCAAATCTTGAACTGACTGCAAAGAAATTCGTAACCTGATAACCAAAAGATGCATAATAGGCATGTTCCATTATTGCCATTAACTGAACAGTATTATAACCAAGATCTTTAATTCGGGGTAAAATGTTTATAGTGAATTCTTTATAAGTACCGATTCTCGGTTCGGTTGTTGAAATACCAACATGGGCCTCATATATTTTCAAGCTTTCATCTGGCTTGGGTCTCTTATTCTTAAATTCATATGGAGTCTCAGGATTCCAAAACCTTGCTTCAAATTCAACACTATTCGAATCCTTTGGAGGTTCTGTAGCCCTTGTGATCCATGCAGGTAACCTATAGATCTGTTGTCCATCTGGCAAGGTAAACAGCACCTTGACTCTCGAATCATGAGGGATAGACCCCTTGGGCAACGCAATCTCAAAGTTACCATACTCATCTTTACTCAGCTCATGAGTCTCATGATTCCAATTATTGAAGTCGCCAATCAAGTGTGCTCTCCGGGCATTTGGTGCCCATTCCTTGTACGTTATACCGTTTGCATTTGAATGCAATCCATATGTCTTATAACTATCAGCTAATTTTAATATACCACCTTCTGACTTGTCAAAAGTCTTTAACCAATTATCAGCTAGTGCTCTTCTCTTAGCCAGTTCACCAGCAAACGGAGTTAACCATGGATCACCATCAATAGCACCCCGAACCGAATCAGGTATTGACATTATAATGAAGATAAATAAGAAGAAGACAGACGGATCTTTATTGTTTGAAGCAAGCCCCCTCCCCCATATATGTTGCACATCACATTTTATTATGAGTTGATTTAATCAAAAAAAAATAATAAAATGTATTAGAAAAGCACTCACGCTGGGGGTCGAACCCAGAATCTTCTGATTAGAAGTCAGACGCGTTGCCATTACGCCACGCGAGCTTTCTTTTGAAACAGAAATACGAGAAACGCTACAGCAGGGAGTCGTCGTATAAGAGATTTGGTAGGCATCAAGTGTATGATTCTACATAGGCAGATCAAGAATGAAATTGTTCTGTTATCAGTGTGTTCGTACCTTCAATGTGTAATTTAAAATCTTTGAAGATCAGAACGTCCTTCTAGGGTTTCCTTCTAGGGTTTCCTTCTAGCTCTCTCCACCTAACGCTCTGCCTAACGCTCCGCCTAAGGTCTAGGCGGCCGCAAGGCCCCATGATTCTCCCGAACATCACTACATTTCCTAAAGGACCGATCAATCCGAGTTTGAACCTACTTGTCAATAGTTTGTCGTTCCTTCATTTGAAATCAAAGGTCTTCAAGAATGTCTTTTGAAATAGACGGGTATATCCAGAAGATTGAGCAGGTGGCTCTTCAAGGCATCGTTATCTTTGTAGAGTACTTGAACTCATCTACATGGCTTGAATTGTGAGTATTTTTTAGGGCATTTGTGGAACCCTATAACTAATTTTTTAACTAGATTCCGAGACGTTGTATTTTTAAGGTAAGTATATGTGTATTGAAGTAAAAAAAGTGTGTGTTTGGCTAACCCTATAGTGTCATATTGAGATATTTGAACAAATTTGTGGTTAATATTAGAGGTTATGGCGTAATTGGATATTCAACTCTAGTCTACATTAACTTGTCGAAAATTTTATTTCAGAAATTACTAGCTTCTCCCTTCTTGAAGTCAAAAGTTGATAGAGAGGTTAATGAGAACATTGCCAAACTAGAGAAATCTGTAATTCAAAAGACTCCAAATGTCCCAGATTTTAATTCCGTACCATTAAAGGGCTTAAGTGATGATGAAATTAATGGGTTATTAAATGACTTGTCGGAAGTAAAACATGCAGAATGGGAAAATGGAAGAGTCTCGGGAGCTGTTTACCATGGTGGTGATGATATCATCAAGGTTCAAACTGATGCCTTTAGAACTTTTTGTGTTGCAAATCAATTACATCCTGATGTTTTCCCTGGTGTTCGTAAAATGGAAGCTGAAGTTGTCTCAATGGTTTTGAAGCTATTCAACGCACCGGAAACAGGTGTTGGGACAACAAGTTCTGGTGGTACTGAATCCTTATTATTAGCTTGTCTAAGTGCAAAATATTATGCCTTAGAAAAGAAAAATATCACTGAACCTGAAATGATTGTTCCAGAAACTGCCCATGCAGGGTTTGACAAAGCTGCTTATTATTTTGGCATAAAAATACATCATGTTCCATTGGATTCAAGTTATAAAGTTGATTTAAAAAAATTAGAAAGATTAATTAATAGAAATACTGTTTTATTAGCTGGTTCTGCTCCAAATTTCCCTCATGGTATTATTGATGATATTGGGAAAATTGGTGATTTAGGCTTAAAGTATAGTATACCTGTCCATGTTGATTGTTGTTTAGGTTCTTTCATTGTCGCATATATGTCAAAAGCTGGCTATCAATTACCAGAATTCGATTTTAGGGTTAAAGGTGTAACGTCAATCTCTTGTGATACTCACAAATATGGCTTTGCTCCAAAGGGTTCTTCAATTTTGATGTATCGTAATTCAGAATTGAGAAAAGCTCAATATTATATTAGTACAGATTGGGTTGGTGGTGTTTATGGTAGTCCAACTTTAGCAGGTAGTAGACCAGGTGCTTTAGTTGTTGGATGTTGGGCAACCTTATTGAAAATCGGCGATGAAGGTTATACTAAATCTTGTAAAGATATTGTTGGAGCTGCAAGAACTTTAAAATCAAGAATTAGTAAAGAAATTCCCGAATTAGAGATCATTGGAGATCCATTAACTTCAGTTATTTCCTTCAAGTCCTCGAAAGTCAATATTTATGAATTATCTGATTTATTAAGTAAAAAAGGTTGGCATTTAAGTACTTTACAAAAACCTGCTGCATTACATTTAGCAGTTACAAGATTATCAGTACCAGTAATTGGCGAATTAATTGATGATTTGAAAGAAAGTGTTGCACAAGTTAAAGGCTCAGATTCCTTGAAAGGTGACACTGCTGCTCTATACGGTATCGCTGGAAGTATCAAAACAACTGGAGTTGTCGATAGATTAATTGTTGCCTTCTTAGATGCATTGTATAAGACCTGAGCCTTTGCAAATTTGTAGACAAGTCTAATATGGATGAAAAAGTTGTGTTATTGTAGAGATTATTACCTCAGCCCCACACCAATCGTATACACAAATACCAATAGTATACACTATATTATAACTTATATAGCTAAATTGATCGAGATCGAGTCCACAAAGTCCCCCCCTCCCTCAATTCCTTTTCCAAGTCCCTAAAATTCAAGTCCCTAAAATTCAAGTCCCATCGATAACAAAAAAAAAAGAGTCTTGGGGGCCTCGGAACATCCAGTTTATTCTCTTCCACTTAGAAAAGTATTATTCATCAATCTGTGTTTCATTATGGCAGAACCGTATTGCGATGGACAGTCATTAGTCAATTTGATATCTGCATTATCTGGAGGAGCTTCGTTAGCATCTTGGCTAGTTGCGCAGATACCGCAGCTTATCGAAACATATCAACAAAAGTCAGTTGACGGACTATCACCAATCTTCGTTGGGATTTGGGTCATTGGAGATATCTCAAGTCTGATAGGATGTGTTTTAACAGGCCAGTTGTTTTTCCAATACGTGCTGGCGTTGTACTTCTTGTTCAACGATCTCGTGCTGTGTGGACAGTTTTATTATTATGGGTACTATTTGAAGAGATATCATCATCGCAAAAGAAGCTCTATGGGCAGTATGATCCCGTCCACACTCATAGTTGCCTCGAACATCGGTGCCAGTGCAGCGATGCCCATCGAACGAGTCAGGCCGCTTGATTTCAAGACGATTGGCAACTTCTTTGCCTGGTTTGGTGCTGCATGTTATTTTTTTTCAAGACTACCACAACTATACAAGAACTACCAAAGAAAATCGACTCAAGACTTATCACCATTTTTATTTGCATGCACGCTGTTTGGAAACATAACCTACACCATGTCGATATTAATCAGCTGTGAATTCCTGTTCAACCCTAACAGATGGGATTTTTTCATTAATGAACTACCGTATATGATTGGTAGTGCAGGTACGATAATTTTCGACTTGTTTTATTTCTACCAAGTCTGGCTATACAAGGATCATACAATCATAGAGGAAGAGACTCCATTACTAACAGCTAATTAATTTTAATATCCTAAAGGATATATTCCCATGTTTGTAGTAAGGCCTTCTAAAAACGATAAATTTTCGACTAATTCGGTAATTGGTATTTCACCTACGGCAATGTCTCTTATACAAATTTTATTGAATTCTCGCACCAAAACTTTCAAAAACGCCCCCTTACTCTCTGGACCCAGGGCTCAAGGGTACCTACGACTAAACTATTTACCCTAATACATGCCTAAGTAGATCTTGTTTGGGGTTTTTTTTTAGTTATTATCTCTCCTGAAACGACTTTGGCACTTGCGACGACAAAAAGCGACTTACCGCATTAGGCAATAAAGAAAAAAAAGCTAAACAAACCTGAAATACAATTCCAATCAAAACAAACTTGTCACGGTCCCTTTACACATATAAAGAGAGGTTAGCTGAGGTTTATTGGGATTCTGTTTTTTTTCTATGGACGTCTTTGTGCCCATAGGATTCCCATCTGTTTTTTTTTTTTTTATTATATTTTATTTATTTTCCTAACCGCTTGGTCAGATAGTCGTTAAACCCTTATATGAACTAAAGCAAAGGAGAGAAACAACCATTACACTCGCTTATTAAAACACCCTTCACTATACGCTCTTCAATTTCAAGAGAAAGATTTTTTTTTTTGCTTGCTGTACATTTTAGCGATGGCGTCAAAGGTTAATAAGCTGTCAACACTCGATGAGGGTCTGGAAAACATTTCGCTAGAAGACGCTGATATTGAAGTGAACAACTCAAAGAAGCTGAATAAGAGCCCCTCGCAGGTGTTCAACACGGTGAAGGGGTTGGGTATACAGATTCCAAGAAGACCAAGTGATTCGATGTTCAAGGCGCTTAATAGAACAGGTTCTAAAGTATCGATTCTGGAGAGACCTGTGTCAAATGACTCGATAATGAGCACGACGAATGTTTCCGACTTGTCAGAGGAGTTGAACTCGAGAAACTCGTCGATAACTAGTGGATCAATTGGTAATTCTCCTATAATCATTTCCAATTTCAGTTCGAGTTCGCTAGATATTTCTCATCCAATAGGCAGTTCAAGCCAGATGGCTGTCCATAGGCTAAGAGAATCAACACCTAGATTATCAAAGTTGCAGTCACCATCGACTCCCAGTTTGTCTACTTCGACTCTGACGCCTTCTCAAAGATATAGACTGAGAAGACAAAGCTGTAAAGGCAAGGATGTTAAAGACCGTGAAAAATATTTCGATGAGCTGAATTCTGATGATGAAGTGATTGAAGATGACATGATTTGGAACGTTCCATTCACAATGGGTTCTGCGACTATTTTTAATCCCTTTTCAGGGAAGTCACCAGCTTTGATTAAAACTGTAATTGATCAATCTCCAGTTATGATGCCGATGTCACCATTACCTGGTAGCATATCGGCACCATCTACACCATTGACGACAAAAAGATCGTTTTATATTCAACCAGACGAAGCCAAGAGTATTTCACAATTTTATCAAGCATCAAGTGAGAATTTTGTACGGCAAGAATTGAAGACTCGTCAAGATTCTTCAACGAATTTACCGAGTATTATTCAAGAGGCATCAGTTTTAGGGCTTGATGATTTGAAACTGATTTCGAAAGAGAAAACCCAATCATTAAGCTCAACAAGACCTATTTGGTTACCACCAAAGGATAAAATTGAATCCAATAGGCATGAACAAGATATTTCCAAAATGTTTGAAAATGCAGCCAAAGTTGATAAAAAAAGACAACAACATTTAGCATTTATTAAACTTGAACATGAAAAAAACGAATTAAAATGGAAAGAAATTAGTGATTCAAATTTAAAGAATTCTGAAGTTAAGAAATTATGTTTCAAAACAAGTATACCAAAAGAAGATAGATTTAAAATATATTCTAAAGCTTTAAATAACAACAATGACGAAAATTTCAACGATTTAAGAGCTAAGTTAAAAGAAATCCATATACCACAATCTTCTAAACAAGAGATTGATGATAAAGTTTCAACATTATTCAAGTCATGGGGGAAATATCAAGATGGTGAGGTTTACAATTCATCTATTAAAGAAGCAATATTGTTGAGATTAATATCGTCAGAAGATCTGAAAAATGGAGATGAAGTTATAATGGCGATATTATTAGCGAATGGATTTGAAATAAATCAAGTTTTAACTTTAACAAGTTTAATCAGATCTAATATATTTAGTGGAGATATGATTAGCAAGTTCAATAGTAATTTAAAAAGAAACTCGATTATAAGGAGATATTTATCAGATGACGAATTTGATAATGATTTAAATATGATTAACTATAATATGATATTTAAAGTATTGCAAACATTATCAGAAGAAACTACAAACCAAATATTGGATATAGTAATTTTGAATCAAGATTATAGAATATTTTATGCTTTATTCATAACGATACTAAGAGACTATCATTTTGGGTTTAAAGACTTACATGATAAAGATATGAAGATTTACATTAATGACAACTATCAGTTTATGAAAAAATTTTATCATTATTATAAAAAATTCAATAGTTTTGGATATTTTTGTTAAAGAAGACTCATAAATAAAAAAAAAGTTTTCCCACATATGATACTATTCCTTTGTAGTGGATTTTTCCCAGTCTGCAAATTGTTGTCTTTTGTCTAAAATATCAATATAATTAACTCTTGTTTCAATTATTTTAAAAATTCCACCACCTTTTTTCTCATCCTGAATAACTGCCTCGTTCATTAATATCGGATCTAGTTTATGTTCTTTTGAAATGACTCGATCCTTATCGACCAATGATAGTGTCTTATTCGATGTACTTGATCTTAAAATATGTATTAAAAACAATATTAAAGAGATTCCAATCTCTAGTATAATATCTTTAGGGAATTCGATCCTTTGATTTGTTGTTTTTGTGAAATGTGTAAACTCATACGATGAATAGCCAGCATGCAACAAGCTTAACGATGCCAATACTAGAATAAGGCCCATGATTGGAAAAACAAAAAGATCTGGGGCTTTTTCCCTATAAAAACAATTAAACCTTTCGGGGAGACCTTTTGTGGTTCATTTTTTTCAGGTATTGCTTATACATCACGTGATGGTTTAAAAAGAACATTGATTATCTAATATATTACTAATCATAATATAGTATATATATATATATATATATATATATATATACTAAAAAGAAGAAGTTATATATGACTATTAGTAGATATCTATGTTGAGGTTATATGTGATACGGTATTCAGATATATCTCCGGGGAACATATAATATCTCTTAATAGGACGGGGGGGACACTCTTTCTTCCAATTGACCCTAGATTTAAAGACGTGTTAGTTAGAGGGCAGTTCCTAATAGAGTGGACATAAATGTTCATACTCAACTCTGGAATAACCCGAGTGCCTTCGACTAATAATAGATGTTTAACAGTCACCACCGGATTCTTCACCAAAAACGATCTAACACGTTAATTATTTGAGAACTCGTAAACCTCGAGACCAAGCTCAGAGAGTCGAGACTCTGGTCTGGATAGACTCCAGAGGGTGCTTAGTAGAAGAGATAGCTCTCATTTTAGTGATCCTTGTGGGAGAAATTGGGCCTCAATTGGGGGTTTTATAGGCTACTAAAACGAACAACTGGCTGTATCTGTTTTACCTCTATACAGAGACTTATACACACAGGATACAACAAGCCATATTTCAAGCCAATCCCTCTAGACGATCCCATTGATCAATAGCTAATTACCAATGATAATACATAATAATAATATATATATATATATTATTATTATATATATTATTATTATTATAATTGCCTAATCCGGTAATCAAGAACCCTTTCATAAAGCCATTACCCGGACTAAAATACCACATGGTGGTTTCCCCCCGCCAATTTGAATGGTACTTTTTCCCCTTTAAAAGGGAGAACCATAATAAATCATGCTGGATATAGAGATCTTACCCACTTTTTTTTCCTCCTTTTATTACAGGGCTTTTAAGCCTAGTTTCAAAGGCAAAGAGTTACTTTTTTTAATCCGGGTAACCTCATCGGGAAAAGAAAATTCTTTTTTTTTTTTTTTTCTTTTTTCGTGTTATAAAAAAAAATTTTTTTTTCCTTCTCTTTTTCCCAACCTTCACGAACAACAAACCCACTTCTTATAATATGGCTGATTCAAAGCAATCCGTTGAGGTCCTTGAGGAACTCTTCAAGAAGTTAACTGTCGCCAGTCCAGAAGAAAGAGACGTTGCTGCCACTAACGTTGCTTCTTTCTTAAACGGTTCAATTATTGAACACGATGTCCCAGAAAAATTTTTCGCTGAATTGAAAAAGGCAGTTTCTGATAAGAAAGGTGCTGCTAACGCCTTGGAAGCTGTTAACCACATCGCCTCTGAGTCCGGTTTGTCCCCATCAGTCGAACCATTCATTGTTGACTTGGTTCCAGCCATCTCCGCCAAAGCTGGTGATAAAGACCAAACTACTAGAGAATTAGCTGCTAAAGCTCTTTTGGCCATTTCTCAGTCCATCAACCCTCATGCTGTTAAGGCCTTGATCCCACACTTGACCACTGCTCTAAGTGAAACTAACAAATGGCAAGAAAAAATTGCTATTTTAGCTGCCATCTCTTCTGTTGTCCAACATGCTGAAGAACAAGTTGCCCTAAGAATGCCTGAATTGATCCCAGTCTTATCCGAGGCCATGTGGGATACAAAACCAGATGTTAAAAAAGCTGCTACTGCAACCATCACAACCTCTACCCAAACTGTTCACAACAAGGATATCGAACAATTCATTCCAAAATTGATTGAATGTATTGCTAAACCAACTGAAGTCCCAGAAACAGTCCATGTTTTAGGTGCTACTACTTTTGTTTCCGAAGTTACTACTGCTACTCTATCCATCATGGTTCCATTATTATCAAGAGGTTTAGCTGAACGTGATACCTCAATCAAACGTAAAGCTGCCGTTATTATCGATAACATGTGTAAATTGGTTGATGATCCACAAGTCATTGCTCCTTTCTTGGGTAAATTGTTGCCATCTTTAAAAGCCAACTACTCCACAATTGCTGATCCAGAAGCCCGTGATGTTACTTTAAGAGCTCTAAACACTTTGAAAAGAGTTGGTGCTGTTGGTGATGATGATGTTATCCCAGAAGTCTCAAACGCTGGTGATGCCGCTGTTACCAAAAACGAATTGCAAAACATCTTCAAAGAAAACAAATTTGAAGTTGCTGAAAGATTCCAAATCGTTGTTGATTACGCTGCTGCCATCGCTGGTGATTTGATTGACGAAAGAATCATTGATCAACAAGCTTGGTTTGAACATTTAACCAACTACTTGACTGTTTTCTCCCATGAAAAACAAGCTAAACTAGATATTGATGAATGGAGAAAACGTGCCATTGACAACATTCCTCAACCACCATCTTTTGAAGATGAAGATGATGAAGGTGAAGAATTATGTAACTGTGAGTTCTCTTTGGCTTACGGTGCTAAAATCTTGTTGAACAAAACTCAATTACGTTTGAAACGTGGTAGAAGAT